>RJWM01010231.1:40487-64654 GCA_004363535.1 Dasyprocta punctata
AGTTTAACTCTCAGCTGGGTGTGGTGGTGCACACCTGTAATCCCAGCACTCAGGAGGCTGAGGTAGGAGGATCAATGAGTTTGAGGTCAGCCTGGGTTCTATAATGGGTTCAAGGCCATTCTGAACTACATAGCGAGTCCCTGTCTCAAAAACCAAAGAAAGAAAGAAAGCAGAGTTCACTGCTCTGAGTCCAACTCAGTGGCTGGACAGAATGCTCTGCAGGCCTTGTCTCTGGCCCCCTCCAGATCCTCTTCCACCCCCACCCCTGGGGCAGTACTTACTACACCCATCCTCATCGCTGTGGTCCCCACAGTCGTTGTCTCCATCGCACTGCCACTGGGCGGGGATGCAGGTGCACTCGCCGAGCGCGCTCACTGCGCAGGTGAAGTGGCTCTGACCGCACGCGCACTCCGGGCTGCTGGCAAGGCCTGGGCAGGGGAAGGGACCATCTGTGGGTAAGGGAGAGGGGCCTAGTCCTGGGCACTGTGCCCCAGGAAACCAGTGACGCTGCAATGTCATCAAGCCTTCCTCTGGCGTGGCGCTCACAGACAGCCTGGGGATGCTGTCCATGCCAGGGCTTCTTCCTTAGCATCTCCTGATGCCAACTAGGGGGCTGAGGCTTGTGGAGCAAGGAAGCAGGGGACAGAGGGATGATATAGAGAAGCTTCCCAAACAAGGTCAAGAAATAGATGCTTTTGCCTGCATCCTGGACTTGGCCCTGGCAGGTGGGCCCAGAAGGGCTAGAAATACCAGTGGAAGTGAAAAGCTAAGGAACCCACACAGGAAGCGGGAAGCAGCCTGAGTCCCACAGGCAGACCTTCCTTGGAGGAGGATGAGCAGGAGGAGGAGCGGGGTTGGAGGCGGAAGGAACTGCGCCAGCCGCCTCGGGCCTTCCTGTCCGGGGGACAGACCACGGCCCAGAAGAAGACTGGCAGCCCGGCCCTCCCCAGACTCAGCTGCACAGCTGGGCTTCCCCATTGAGCATCCAGTTATCTGCCTGGCCAAGTCCCATGACTAGCTGCTGTGGCCCCTGCCCAGCATGCCCAGCAGGATGCCCTGCGATGGCGTGTGAATGGCTCAGTGCCCCCGCTCCAGCCTCAGCTGGAACAAAGGGTTCTGCCAGGGTCACTCTCCCCCTCCCAGCATTCATCGAACCCGCTGGGCTGCTCACAGCTGGGGAAGGAGGGGGCCAGGCTCACTGCTCATCTCCCCCTTGCTTTCTTCTTCCTCTTCTCCCCTCAGGCTGAGCTGGAGCAGGAAGGAGTCATTTCTAAACTGCCACCTTCTTCCTTTACTATGGACCTGCCCAGCTTCTCTCTCTCAATACACAGCCTCACTTCTCGCGACAATTACTAGGCCTGACCTAGGGCTCAGGGTCTGGAATGAAACAGGGTGCTGCTTTGTCCTCCAAAAGTAAGCAGAGTGGCATACACCTATAATCCAGCACTTGGGAGGCTGAGGCAGAAGGATTGCTGTGAGATCCAGGCCAGCCTGGGATACATAGTGAGTTCAAAGCCAGCCTGAACTACAGGAGACCCTATCTCAAAAAAACAAAAATTAATTAATTAATTAATAAAAGCCGGGCGTGGTGGCGCACGCCTTTAATCCCAGCACTTGGGAGGCTGAGGTAGGCAGAGCGCTGTGAGTTCGAGGCCGGCTTGGGCTACAATGCGAGCGTAAGGCCAGCCTGAGCTACGTAGTGCGACCCTGCCTCAAAAAACCAGGGCCGGGAGTTTGGCTCAGTGCCTAAAGCGCCTGCCCTGACAGGTGCGAGGTTGTGAGTTCAATCCCCGGTGCCGAAAAAAAAAAAAAATTAATAAAGCAGAGAACCCTAGACCCCTCTTTCTCTGCTTTAACCCCAACAGGAAGTGTGAAATAAGGCAGAGGTTTCTAACTTCCGAAGGATGGCTGAATGGATAGACGGATGCAGGGATAACGGATGGCCAGCCATTCATCCATCCATTTGGGATAAGAGAACCACAGATTCCTACCAGATTCCCAGTGGAGGTCTGGCCCAGCTCACACGCATGCACACTGACGTGACCCAGTAAGAACACAAAAGGAACCTTCTGCTTTAGAAAAGGTGTAGGATTTCCTGTTGAAAACAAGGGAATCCACTCGGGAGGCCCAGTTCCTTTCTGCAAATGCGGGACAGATTCCTCCCTGCAGAAGCACCAGCAACACAGCAGCCCAGCTCCCAACCCATGCTCTCTGGCCTGTTTTACAAAAACTGAGGACAGACTAGAGCTTCTCTCACTCTGGCCCTGGGCATGGAGCCTGAGGCAACTGCTCATCACCGTGCCCTACCAAGGAACCCTGGTTGTATTAAACAACGAAGAACACTCTGCAAGGATATGACACACAAGTTCCCTTTACGGCACGGCTGGGTGCAGAGGGCAAGGCCGGGGCAGTGGCTCTTGGCTGGGGATGCTTTTGCCCCTCAGGGGACATCTGACCAACAACTAGGGACATTCTGCTGGCATTGAGTAGTGAGACGCCAAGGTGCTACACAGTGCACGGGAAAACTTCCCCCACTTCAATGACGTGGCTGCAAATGTCAACAGGGTGAGAAGGGCTGGGAGTGAAGGTGCCCCAGAAGGGAGTTCAAGGCAGAAGGTGACGGGTACAGAAAGAAGTGGGCAGAGGAAAGAACTCAGGAGCCGGAGGACACAGGTCTGCGTTTGATAAATCCGCTGCAGGTCACTCAGCTCCCTAAGCCTTAGTGTTGTCCTCTGAGAAAAGAAAGAAAAGCCACAAGGATTAGACAGGAAAACAAAGGTGAAAGAAATGCACTTTTCACATGTCACACTGCACGTGTTCAGTAAGTGGAGTTCGAGGGGATAAGGATGCAGGGGCTGTTTTCCTCCAAACTTCTGATTTTTAAGAAGCTGAGCAGCAGGACGGGGACAACAAGATTAGCAATATCCCCATGTCGCTTGTGTGTGAGCAGGGTACAGGAGGTAGCCGAGAGCCCCACCCCCGCCCTTGGCTGAGTGATAACAGGAGTCCTGGCTTCCTGGTGCTGACTTCAGGAACAAAACAGTCCACAGGGTGGGCACCAGGTGAGGTGCAGATGGCTGAGAGTTGCGACTTCCGGCTTGTCAGAACCACTTCTGAAGCCAGCACCATTCATACAGGAAGCAGACACATTATACTCCAAAAAGCTGGCATTTGTGGACAACTGCTGCCCCTCTGGGGTTCCCAGAGGTGGAATTCTGCCTTTTTACTCAAGCACAGGCTATGATCAGAAAGGGCAGCAACAAACTGGTCCCTAGACTGGGAGTTTGGCTCAGTGGCTTAAGTACCTGCCCCAGCAGGCGTGAGGTTGTGAGTTCAATCCCTGGTACTGCAAAAAAAAAAAAAAAAAAAAAAAAAAAAAAAAAAAAAAAAAAAAAAAAAAAAAAAAAAAAAAAAAAAAAAAAAAAAAAAAAAAAAACAACAACAACAACAACAACAAAAAACTGGTCCCTAAGGCACTGGCCCTTACTTGACCACACAGATTCTGGACTCAGGAGACGAAGGTGGAAATCTTCGTTCTATCATCAATGCTGCAACTTTGAGTAAGTTACTTAATATCTCTGTGCCTCACTTTGCTTATCCATAAAATGGGAGTAAGAATAATTCTCCCTCAGAGGGTTTGGGAAAGTTTAAATAATCCATGCAAACTGCTCAGCACAGGGCTGACATGCAACAACAGCTTCATAATAATATGCCCATCACTTGGTACTGGCTAGGTGCCTGCCAAACACTGCTACATTGTGGAATGTGCTCCATGAGTGAATGCTATTAATGTTTTTCTTTTCTTTTTATTTTTTTGAGTCAGGGTCTTGCTATGTAGTTCAGGCTGGCCTTGAACTCACTAGATACCCCAGGATGGCCTTGAACTTGCAGTGATTGTCCTGCCCCAGGCTCACAGGTGCTAGGATTACAGGTGTGCACAACCACACCCAGTTAGCCACTGTTATTACCATCACTTTCTAGTGGAAGACAAAGAGATACTGAAAGGCTAAGTCTGTAGATAGGTCACACAGGTACTAAGGGGCGGGACAAGCCCTTACCCTCAGCACTTGCCCTTACCAGCCTCCCAATAAATGATATTGCCATGGTGAGAATCTCCAAAGCCTCAAGGTCAAAAAGCCTGATTACAACTTTGGGGCCCCTCTCCCGGATGCGTTCATTCTCCCTCAGCAAACCTGCAGGCAGTTTACGAGTCTCAAACACTGACCTTTCCTTCTGGTTACTGCTAGGGTAAAGAGCAATTTCCTTTGCCTAAGGTAAAGCAGTAAAGCGGGGAGAAGGCTGGAGTCACAGCCCTTTTGAGCCTGTGCCTCTGTGTAATGTTGGCCAAGGAAGGAACAGGACTTGTGGCAACACATAATTCCACTCTGCACTTTCTCTCTGCAGTTAGCAAGCTACCTGTGCACGCATACTTGCAGGCCCTTAATCATCACAGTGACGCTGAGCTGTTGCTGTGGGGCCCATTTAACAGGTAAGGTCATCTGCTCCGGCCAAGGCCCGTCAGAAAATAAGTTACAACTAGGACAGCAGTCCCACTGGAACTCTTAGACTATTGTTCTTCTCCCAGGACAACCTCAGAATCCAGACCTTCGATGTATTTTGCAAGTGACACAGATGCACACTCAGAGTGCTGAGTCCCCATACTCCTCTTCCCAAGGAAAGCTCAGCAGGAGGTGGGTCACACCTACCCTGTGGAGGCTCACAGGCGGATGGTGACTACACACAGCCACAGAGCAGCTTTTTCAAGTTGAACTGGGGCTGAGGAGACTTAGGGAGTGCTGTGTGAGTCTTCCAGAGTACGCTGCTACCCCAGGGCGGGGTGGATCAGAGTTTTGAAGGGAAAGGAAGGAAACAGCACCCATAAATGAAGGACATTTCTCTGAGATCAAATCCAGGGCCTCTCACATACTAGGCAAGGCTATCTCGCTAGCCCCTTTTGTTTTATTTTGAGACAAACTCTCCCAGTATTGCCCACACTGCCCTGAAATTTGTAATCCTGCCTCAAGCCTCCCAAGTAGCTGGCATTTCAGGTGTGCCCACTATGTGCAGCTCTGGATGGTTTTCTCCTAACATGACAAGGCTTTCCTTTCTCCCCCGTCCATTGGCGGCAGTGATGGGGTTATGACCCTTATTTAATGAGGATCAGTTATTCAACATTTCTCTCAGCTATGTCCGGGCCAATTTGGGCAGCCTACTCAGCCACATCTCTCACTGAAGGGGTCAAAACTGACACAACAATAGGAGTGACAGCAAGGACCCACGTGGGAACTGACCCACCTCACCTAAGAGACTCCTGGAGTGTGGAGAGGCCACACGGAGCCAGTGTTTGAGAGGGCAGGGCTTGCCTTGCAGGCATCAGTATCAATTCCAAGAAAGAGCCAGAGGTAAGCAGCTGGCAGCAGATGCCAGGGAGTGAGGCCCTTTCCTGCCACTGCCCAGGCTGAGTGGTGGTCCCAGGTCTGTGCCCCCCAGGCCCTTTGAGTTGTTCACTTTCTAGACGGAGGCCTGCTGGCAGTTGGAATTGTGTGACAGACCACTTCATAGTACCTAAGTCTATGTTTGGCATGTATTCACTGATCAATACAAGTTTGTTAAGTGAATGAATGAATGAATGAATAAATGATATAGTCTTCTAGAGTCATTTTTTTTGAGACAGGATCTCACTATGTAGTCCAGGCTGGCCTTGAACTCACTATGTTGCCCAGGTTGGCCTCAAACTCTTGGCAATCTTCCTGCCTCAGCCTCTTGATTCCTGGGGCAACAGGTTTGAATCACCATGAGGGCTTAAAATATTTTGTTCTGAGGGTCTGTGTGAGCTGGCGAGTTCCCACCCTAGGCTCTGGGTTCAAATCCTCACAGGTACTCAGTGGTCATGTAACAGCCAACAGCTCTGAGCCTCAGTTTGCCACCTGCATGACAAGAAGGTAACAGCGCCTACCACATAAGAATATTGTGATAATACGTGCTACGTGCTTATCAGATGTAGCTCTGCTGGGAAACAGCAAAGCTCTCCACAATGTTAACTGCTCCCAAGTACATTCATATATATATATATATATTTTTTTTGTACAGGGGATTGAACTCACAACCTCATGCTTGCCAGGTGCTTGCATCACTAAGCTAAATCCCTGGCCCTATTTTTTTAGACAGGGTCTCACTATGCGATTCAGGGTGGCCTTGAACTCACTTTGTAGCCCAGGCTGGTCTCAAACTCACAACAATCCTCCTGCCTCAGCCTTCTGAGTGCTGGGATTAAAGGTGTGTGCCACCACACTTGGCGTACATTGTGTTTTTTAAGCCACAGTTTACAGTGCAAAAATGATCACCAGCAAAGATCATTCCCAGGCAAGCAGAAATTCTCCTGTGGGGGAGATACTTTTACTGCCTCTCTGAGTCCGCAGTTGAAACTTCTGCTTCAAACTGCCTGAAGTGGGCAGGGTAGGAAGAGGAGAGAGCTCCCTTTTATTATTTGCTTGGCCTGGCACCTCCATTTGGTTTCTAGAAGGCAATGGTGAACAGGTAGAAGAACTGTCTTGTCTTTCTCCGTGCCTGAAGAGTGGTGGCAGGTGAGGTCCCCAGGCTGCAGCCACAGGAAAGGAAGACCTGGCTTACTTCCCCTCTCCCAGCCCCCAGGCCTGACAGGAAGTAGAGCTGCTGAGCTTGGAGACCTCTTTGCTTGCACTTTTATTCCACATGCTGATCAGGTGTTCCTCTCAGTGCCCTACTCTGTACCTGCTTGGCCTTGCACCCAGACAGGGGGAAGGTCCCTTGCTCCCCAAATAGGCACTGCCTGCAGCCAGGAGCTTTCTGGCTCCAGAAAACCTCTGGTGATAAATTATGCAGCAGCACCTTTGTGTCGCTGCCTCTCAGCCAGATGGGAGGTTCGTTCGCTCCCAGTCTTTTGTTTCTGGCTTGGGCTTAGTGGCAGCCCTGATCCTCAGTTCTGCACAGAGGTGAGGGGGAGCTCCCATAAGCCAAGTCAGGGCTTGCTCAAGTCCCAGGCATTGCTCCTCCCCTCCTCACTCTCACCTGAATGACCAGGGGCTCCAAAGGCCCCACTCCAAAGAGGGGCACAGAGGGGCGCAGAGGGGTGCAGAGGGGCATCGGGCAGGGAACAGTGGGGAGCAGAGCAGGCTGCAGCGAGCCTCACTCATCTGTGAGCACAGATGGGAATGCTGCCTTGCACTGAAAGAACAAAGTCTGCTTGGATGGGCATTAGAGGTGCCCAAGGGCACCTAGGATGTTTGCTTCTTGCTAAATCAAAAATGCAGGACAGAAAATGGATTCAAAGGACCGCCGGCAAGCAAGAGAATCAGCTCTTTGAAAACGGCTGCTCTGGGTTACGGTCAACTTTCCGTAGCTCCCAGAAACATCACATCACTGGCACCAACTTAAAAGGAAGAAACAAAGAGACAACAGGGGTCAAACTTTGGGGTGGAGGCACTAGGGGCTGGGGGTGAGCCTGGGGCTGGAGACCTGCATCAATTATCCCCCTGTGACAGGATTCATGAAGGAAAGAGGCTCCAACCGCCCTGCCCCCAAATTGAGGCAATTGCTACCTTATGAGCTCTGGGGCCTGTCTCTGTCCTCGGACATACAGGAAGGAGAGCTTGGAATTCTAAACTGTTCCAGCTACAAGAGACCTCAGCCAGCACCTCTCACCTTGGGGTCACAGCAATCTAAGGGTGAGAAGCTGTGGCCGCTCCCTGAATGTTCTACAAGGAAGATTCATCTCCCAGGCGTCTCTAAGGCAGAGCGGGCTGCCCCACTCACGTGCAAGCTTAATAGTTTTCTTTTCCGGAAGTGTGGCCAGGCAGGAGCCATGCTTAGGTTTCATGAGGCTTTGGAGGGGGAGGAAGGAGGCACAAGATCTTCCCAGAGAAAGGCCAGAAACCAGCTGAAATGAATGAAGGACCAAGCCTCTATTTAAGCACATGACACGATGGTGTAATTATTTGTTTACCTGGCTCCTGTATCCCAAAGGCAAGAACCAGCTCTGATCTACTTATGCAACCTTGCCAACCAACAGGTGACATTCAAGCAGCCCTATAGTAGCTCTGTGTTGAATAGTTTGAACATGCTCAATTTTTGTAGCTTTCTTAGGTGAAAATGGACTACCTTTCTCCTCCCATCACCCCACCCATATTTGCAGATAAGAACCCTGAAATTCAGGGAGATTTGGTGTTTCACACAGGGCCCCCAGGAAGTGCCAGGTCTGCCTGTGTTTCTCAGTTACTGAGCTATGTACCTTAGCTTCATGCTTGAGAAATATGTGTTTGCTGAATGAATGAACAAACGAATAGGTGCAGAACCGAGTTTGGGGAATGCTCCTGAGTGCACTCAAGAGAAAGCTGGGTCCCGCAGCTCCAAGCTGCAGAGCCAGTGGAAGCAAGGCAGTCAGCAGAGCTATTTATAAGACCTTGCACAGGCTCTGCTGGCCAACCTGCCGGCACCAAGTCTTCTGGGTGACCCCGAATCCCACCAGGCTGAGATGGGCAGCAAGGCTTCTGCTACTGCTGAAGACCAGAAGGCAACCCAGCACAGTCACAGTATGGGACTCAGATGCCCTGTGTCCAGGCAACTGTGACCAAGTGGTGGCTAGGCTGCCTCAAGGAATATAGAGACTGGCTAGGATGCGCCCAGAGCACAGAACTGTCCTGTCATTATGAGACACACCCAGAATAGAAGACTACTTCTCAAAATGCTCTCCAAAATTATTCTGTTCCCATCCAATAACCCCCTAGTGTTTATTCTCTTTAAAGAACAGCAACATAAACAATCCCTCCCATTTTTGTTTCTTCTCAGGGATCAAAGCTAGCAGTTTCTCAGTAGAAAGTAGAGGACTACTGATTAGAAAGTCCCAGAGCAAGCAAAGAGCTATAAAATCCCCTGTCCTCTGTGACCTTCTGTGTCCTGTGCTGGCCCAGAAGAAGAACGTGCCCAGCGTGCTCAGTATGAGCCACAGCCAGACTTGGTTCCCTTGCACCTGTCATTCTTAATACCATGTGCCAGTCCCAAAGATGTTATCTGATATTCAACAGGGGACAGAAGAGGAAATCCAAAATCAGTGACAAGCCAAGCATCTTTCATGAGTCCAAGAGATCAGGGACAAGGTCACTCAAGCACCGTGACAACTGGGATGGGGACAACAGCCAGACAGGAAGGAGCCCAGCTCAGCTCAACTCTTTTGCACCCATCCTCAGAAACAACCTTTTATCGCCAGGTGTGGTGGTACGAGCCAGTAATCCCAGCACTCGAGGCTGAGGCAGGAGAATTGCCATGAGTTTGAGGCCTGCCAAAAAAAAACCCCAAAACCTTTTATCTACCTAATTGCTCCTGGGCAGAATTTTCACTTACCTAGAAGGGACTTGCGGGACAGTTTCTTGGGATGAAAACAACCATGGTTATTCCCAGCCATCATCAAGTTTCCTTCCCAAATCTTTAAGGGTGGAGTGTTAGGGAGACTGAACTCTAACCTAGAAGCTCTAGGAAAAACTCTGAGGACTAGCAGAATTCAAATAAGCACCTTCACTGTAGTGCACCGAGTTCACTCCTGGCTGAAGCCAGGCCTGCCTGATTCACTACTTCTAGACTTACCCAACTGCTGCCTCCCTGGGCCCCTGGAATGTAGAGTCAGGGATCTTCACAGTGGTATTTCTGGCTACGATGGTTCCACACTCCATAACTGTTGGTCTCACTGTGACTCTGCCCCCTCCACGCCTCCAAGGATAGCTCAGGATCCAGCCAAGCAAAGTATATAAATCTCCCTGTCTCTATCTCCCCTATGTGCACAAAGTTTGCAGGCTTACAAGTTTCTATTCGACTTCTTTTTTCCTTAAAAAAGGAACCAAGGGCCAGGGATGTAGCTTAGCAGCACAGTGCCTGCCTGGCAAGCTCAAGACCCTGAGTTCAATTCCCGCTACGGGGCAAAAGGAATCGAAATGAGTCGCCAAGAACCCTCTCATCCTTTTTCTGGGAAGCATTAAACGTACAGAATTCTCTACCCGCTCCTCACCCAGTCCTCTGTACGGGTGTAATGTATGCAGTTTTGACAGCTCTGGAGCAGTTAAATCGTCTTGGCCAATCTCTGCCTGGAACCTTCCAGCTCTCCCTTCCCCTGGGCAGAAGGCGACAATCTCCTCCCCGGCTTTGTTGGTATCCGTTTTAGCCCCCCTCCCCTTTCCTTCCCAGTGCCTTGCCATTTCCCTTGATCTTTTTCAAAACTTCCTCCAGGGGGCCGTGAGGAAAGTTCCATCCTTTTCCCTTGCAGCCCGATGGGGGAAACCCCCCAAAAAGCAAAGCTGTCCCTTTAAGGGGCCCATGTGGTGGGAAGAACAGCTACATTCCTACCCCGGTAGGGCCGCTGTCCCAACACGCAGCGGAGGCTGCAAATAACCTTCCCAGAGCGCGGGGAGGGAGGGGAGCGCACCCGCGCGCACGGGGATGGACGCGGGTCGACAGGGGACCCTACCCGGGGAGGCAGATCTTGGGGGGAGTAGGAAAAAGCCACGTAAGACCCACGCGCAGTTGAAATAACAGACATGAGCACTCTGTTTTGGATTCGGGAGGTAAAACAATCTTTAAAACAAGTGCCTAGATCTCTCCACGCCCTGCCAGGCAAGTTCAGAAATCAGCAGGGTTTGCACACGAGCTGCTCTTGGTTAAAGAAAGAACCGGTGTGAGGCCAGGGTCTGGAGACCCCTCCATTTCGGAAATCCACCCCCTCATCCGGGATGCGAGGGGACTCGGAGAATTCAGGACCCCCCCCAACACACACACACACACACACACACACACACACACAGCCCCCGGGCTGAATAGCGCTGGGTGAATAGGGTTGGGGTTCAAAGATCAAAGTTCTTTGATCTTTGGGCACAAACTTATAAGAGGCAGCTGCTCCATCGCGGGGTGCACCTACGGTCTTAAGCGGAGAAACGGATTTCGCCGGAGCCCTGATCACACACAGCACTGGCGTACGGGCACCTAACGCGTTATTAATAAGGAGCAGATGAAGCCGCGAGTCCGGCTGCCATGCACCCAGCGATCCCGAGGCCGAGGCAGGGAAGCTTCTTGGGGAGTTCAGCGACGTCCGCGCCCGGCCCCCTGCTCCGGCCACCACCGGTTCGCGGGCGTCTTCCAGTAGTTTCTTCCCAAGCGTCCTCCCCAGCCCCTTCTCCAGCCCGGTCCCCCACCCCTCCCCTCGGGAGGATCCGGGGCAGGAAGCTGATTGGCCGTGGCCAGGAGAGGGAACCCAAAACACCACTAAGGGGAGATGCTGCGAGCGAGCCGAGGCCGGAGACCAAGGGCGAGAGGCAGGGCTGGAGCGCAGGCTGCGATCCCCGCGTGGAGGCATCTCTGGTGCCCAGGCACTCGGACTCTACGGGGGCCCTCGGTGCAATCCACGCGAGACGCCTGCCCCGAGAAGGAGGGCTTCTTACAGTGCCTAGGCTTGGCGACCACTCTCCCCGCCGCCCTTTCTTTGCACACATGCATTGCACCAAGGACACAGAGACCCTGTCTTCAGCCTGAAAGGGAGCAGCCTGCAGCTCTTCAAAGAGCACCAAGCGCCTCGGATCCTAGCCCGGACCGGAGTCCAGGGCTGCGCCTCCACCCGGTCCCCTCTCGCCCTAGGGGCGCCGGGGGAGTTCGTCCGGGTCCACTCCGACGCACAATTCAGGGGCTCCCGCTGGGCAAACGCGCGAGGGTCCCAGGCCCCAGCCCGCACCGCCCCACTCCAGGGCGAGAAGTCGGGGACTTGGGACAAACTTTCTCCGCGGGCCTGGCGGGCCGGCGGCGCCGCTTACCGTGTGCGCAGAGCAAGGCGCAGAGCAGTAGCGCGCCCCACCGCCACCGCATGGTGCCGGCAGTCTACGGCGCTGCCTGCCCGCCGGAGTCCCGGGCTCCGCGGGGCGCGCGGCCGGGGAGTCCGCTGAGGGTACCCGGGGCCAGGCGTCCCGCGTCCACGGCGCCCGGCGCGCACCGCAAGTCGCCCTCCGGCTGCCGCTGCCTCCAGTGCGGCCAGAGCCGAAGCCGCCCCGCCAGGGGACCGGGAGGGGGTGTCCCGGGCCCTGCCGCCCCGCCCCCCGCGCCGCAGCCCCCGCTACTGGCCCCGCCCCCAACGCTGGCCCGGCCCCTTCCCGCCCTCGGCCCCTGCCCCCCGGCCCCGAACCCCACCCTCGCGCGCCTCCAGCGCGGCCCCGCTGCTCCAGAGGCCGCCCCCACATTCCTGGCCTTCCAGAGAACCCCTGCTCTGTCCCCATTACCACAGCGCGAATGTCCCTAACTTTAAAAAAAAATTATGCTAGCGGCTACTCTCAGATCCGGTGCACTTAGCTCCCCGCCACGCTGACCCAAGTCGGCTGGACGTGACGGGGTGTGTGGGGGGGCACCTCCAGGCCCCAAGTCCAGACTTTATTGATGTCTCCGAATACGCAGAGCTTGCTAATGCATAATCCTCCCGGCCTTTATTGACATTAAACAAGGGACATCAGGGGGCCGGCGGAGCTGTATCTCAACCAGCGTTCTCGCTGTCAAAATTCCTTTTCTGAGATTTTCTTCTGGCTCTCCCGCCCCTCCCCCGGCCTAGGCCGCCTTGTTCTGGGGCCACATAATTCTGCGACCTCCCTTTTTCATCTACTCATTTCCTGAGGTGCCTGTCTGGGTTCTGTCGCCCCAGCTCAGACGTCCAGATTTGGGCCCGCCAGACTTAGTTCCTCCTCGCTGTGCTGTCTTTGTAAATCAGCGTCGTTAGCCTCTTCACCTTCTTTGACTTTCTGATCCTGGCAAGGAAGCGGAGGGGGTGAGGAAGTATGTTCTTCTCCCTTCGCAGCCGAACTTCCCCCCCAGTCCTCGGCCTCCTTCCCACTTCCGTCGGCAGGGCCCACCAGCAATATTTAAGGCTTGGGTTACCACACAGAACTGTAGACGCTTCTCTCTCTTAGCGTGGTGGCGTAGTGCTCCCCCGGTGCATTCTAGGAATATGGGTTAATTTTGCCTCCTTTCAGTTTCCTACGTTGGATCTTGTTGTTACTTTTGCTAAGCCCTCCACTTTTTTAGCGCCCAGAGTATGACTTTTTCCCTTCGGGGTTGATACAGTCTGTGGATTTCTCTCAATCACAATACCTCTCACCAGTACATAGAACCAGGAAGACCCAAATGCCCCAAGTTAGCTGAGGGGAAAGTAATTTGGTACACTCCAGAGCGGATATTAGGCAATTTCTCCAGATGGATAGGTTGACATTTCATCCTTACTTGTTTTCAATTTTTCGCTTCAAATTACCATCTTTGACCAACGCTAACATTAACTATACTTTGCGACAGTTACGAAGACGACAACAACAAAAAAGTGGTGTTAACTCTTTCTTAGTATTTCTCTATATTGTTTTGCCTGAAGTTTTTACCCAGATGCAATGTGGTTGAATGAACATCACCATGGTAACCAGTACAGAGGCATTTAGCGGGTGTGTAGTTCTCCCTACTGACCGAAGGGGGCAGTAGAGTCAGATTAGGTTTACGTGATTTTAGTGCTTGGGAAAGACCGTCCACCTGTTTGACCTGCTTCAGTTCCCTTTAGCCTAAAATCCAAAGGGGAAAAAGTGAAGAAGTAGAGACTTATTCCTAAGCTGTCACCCCGCCCCTTCTAGTGCAGTTCTTGGCTGGTCTCAAGGTTCAATGTATATTGTGTACAAACATTTGCCTTTATTTATCTTGGTACCAGGAATCGAACTCAGGGCCTTGCACTTGCCAGGCAGACGCTTATGCCACTGAGCTACATCCCCAGCCTTTGCTTTGGTTTTTACTTATTTGTTTGTTTGTTTGTTTCGAGATAGGATTTTGCTGTGTAGTTCACTATTCACTATGTAGCCCAGGCTGGCCTTGAACTTGCAGCAGTCTTTCTGCCTTAGCCTTCCAAGTGCTGGGATTGCAGGTGTGCAACACCATGTCTGACTTTATTTTTATTTTATTTTTGGTTTTTTAAGACAGGGTCTCAGCATGTAGTTCAGGTTGGCCTTGAACTCACTATGTGGCCTAAGCTGGCCTCCATCCCCCTGCCTCAGCCTCCCAAGTACTGAGATTAAAGGAGAGAACCATCACTTACTTTTAACCCTGTTGAGAAAGACCTTCTGATCCCAAAGACCCTATTTTGTTCCAACTGAAAACTCCGGACATGCGGTGTAATGAATACATTTGTTCTAAAAAATCCAAAACAGGCGGTCCCCAGACTTTCAATGTCAGGGGATTAAGAATTTATAAACAGTTTCCACTCTGTATGCAGAAGACAAGTTCCTTTCCAGAGTCGTGATCTATGTTGTTGTTCTGGGATCGGAGAGGAAGAGGGAGGCTGTCCCTGTCTGACTCAGGCAAGAGAGACTGGCTTTTGGATGTTGATCCGAGTCCTTTTCCGTAGTTCAGCATGTGCTGGTGTGCAGAGCTGTCCCTGGCCGCTGTGAGGCACTGGGAATATCAATGGGTAGAAGCTAACTTCATGCATAGTCCCTGCCTGGGTCACCCCCTAGGGTGAGTTAAGTCTTGGCTGTCAGAAGTTGCTCTTGTGCCAGGAGTCCTAAGCCATATTTATTTTTACCAGGCCTTTCAGACTTTCTTGTTTGGAGTGAGAGATCCTGAAAAGCATGCCAGAATGGGCTGTTTGTCTCTCTTTTATTGTCCTCTGGGACATGCTCCTAGAAAAGTCGCAGGGGACTGCCAATTCCCGAGGGGGTCTACGAGGCATCAGTTTCCTCAGAAACACCACCCCTTTCCTTCATCCTTCTAGGACAGTCCATGGGAGTCAAATTTCCAAGATCAGAATATTGCCCTGAATTATACCATCACTAATGGACTTTTCAAAGGACACACAGGGAGTGCCACTGAAACAAGATCGAAAGGTGCATGATTTTGATCCAACTGGGTTGGTAAAATTCTCTTGTAACCCAGGCATCACTCAACAACCCAGATTGCCAAATGTGATTCTTCTGAAAGAGAAAAAGGCCTGAAGGTTCACACTTCAAAGCAGTGGATATGAGCTGGGTGTGGCGGCGCATGCCTTTAATCCCAGCACTCAGGAGGCTGAGGCAGGAGGATCATTGTGAGTTCGAGACCAGCCTGAACTGCACAGTGAGACCCTGTCTGAAAAAATAGGGCTGGGGATTTAGCTCAGTGGCATGAGTGCCTGCCTGGCATGAGTGAGGTTGTGAGTTCAATACCTGGTACAAAAAAAAAAAAATTATAACATGAATCTGCAAAGAATTTCTTCAGCAGCTCTCTGGACTCTTTCTTGCTGAAGACACTGCTAATGGAAGCAGGGAGATCTTAAAAGTTTATAAGTGAAAGCAAGACTTTGACAAAGGAACAAAAGGAGTCCTATGGCTATGTTCCTTAAAGAGGCAGATTTCTGGTTTTCATTCACTCAGAAACTTTTCATTAAGGGTACCTTATGCCAGGCCCTGAGGAGGCAGTGGTGAACAGATATCAGAACCCTGGAACTGACAATCGATAGTTGCGGGGTTCTGTAAGTATGCAGAGGCATTAAAAGAATGATCCCACAGTTGAATTTCACATTACAAATGATTGAGGCTTTGAAGGAAAAGTACAGTGTTCTATGAGAGGAGAAACAATTTAGATTTAGGGGTTTGAGATTTTTTTTTTTTTTTTTTTTTTTTTTGGCGGCACTGGGGATCAAACTCATAACCTCATGCCTGCCTGGCAGGCACTGAAGCCACTGAGCCAAACTCCCAGCCCTAGTTTTTTGAGGCAGGGTTGTACTATGTAGCTCAGGCTGCCCTTGCACTCCCCTGGTAGCCCAGGCTGGCCTCGAACTCACAATGCTCCTCCTACCTCAGCCTCCCGAGCAAGTGCTGGGATTAAAGGGGTGCGCCACCATGCCTGGCTGGGGTTTGAGATATTTACAGACACTTAAACTAAGTAAGAATTATCAGGTTGGCTGGGGATATTGCTCATTGGCAAGAGCTTGCCTAGCTCAGACCCTGGGTTGGATCCCCAACACTGCAAAAAGGAAAGAAAAGAAAAGGGAAAGGAAGGGAAGGGAAGGGAAGGAAAAGAAAGGGAAGTGATGGGAAGGGAAGGGAAGGAACATCAGGCTGAGAGTGGATGGAGAGGGTCTTATAGGTAGAAGGAAGAGTAAGGATATGGAAAGTCCCAGAGCCAAGAAAGAATCCATAGGATTTATGGAAAGTACCAGGAAGGAAGCTAAGCCCTGTCTTGTGATCCAGCCAGTGAGTGGAATGGGGACAATAAGGATGGAAGCAATGCTCCTGCCTGTGAGCTAGCCAGAGCACAGACTGGGGAGAATCAGGAAGGAAGCTAAGCCCCCGCCTGTGAGCCAGCCTAAAGTCCAAAGTCCGAGCAGCTATTTAGAGGACAACAGTACGCAATATAGTAACTACTGTAGATTTCCTCCTGTCTTATCACTGTTTCATTTCATTTTGTTGTTGTTTTATTCCCTTTAAAATAAAAATAAATACATAAGTAACAGAAAAAAAGGATTTATGGAAAACTGTCACTAACTTTTAGCAAAATGGTTATGCTTTTTTCTAGGTTTAGGGATATACCACTGGAAACTGATACAATGAAACCCTCAGAGAACAGGCTGAATTGCATTTCTGTGCTTTCTTGAACTACAAACCTCCACACTGCCATTTCTAGTGCGGGTATTTTTCATGTTCCAGCTCAGCAGTGTATTCAACTTAGGATCTGGGGTATGTGGCTGATTCTATTTCCTCACCTAACTTGGGAAACATCATGAAAGATGGGGCTTTCCAGCACATTTTTATCTCCTGAATGCTTGATATTTGTGCATCTGCCACAAAGAAACAGCCTTGCACAAATAGCTCTGTATGTCTAGTTTATTTTAGTAGCAATGATAAAGTTAGAATGCTAGATAAATAGATCAAGAAACAAAGATCCGTTAATAATAAATGTGCAAGTGCTGGGGATATAACTCAGCAGCACAAGTGCCTGCCTGGCAAGTGTGAGGTTGTGAGTTCGATCCCTGGTATCCCCCCAAAAATAATAATAATAATAATAAATGTGCATCAAGCATTCATGTAAATGGTCTGTGCTTTGATACTTAAGATGAGTTGGAGCATGGCACGAATGTGCTTCATACCTTCCAACAGTTTCCTGTCACACTTAGAATAAAATCCTTACTTCTCACTCACATGGCCTTCAAGATTCTTGATCTGACCTTGGTCTTCTTTCACTGCTTTCCCATCTCTCTTTGTGCCCCAGCAGAATACTGTCATTTCTGTCTTACAACTTGTGTGTGTACTGTGTGCTCCGCTTAGGATTCTGTTTCCCCAAACCCTCCCTCTGGCTGTTCTCATGTCCACATCTCAGTCTCAGAGAAGCCTCACGTTACCACCCTAAAGTTGTTTTGCACTCACTCACTGCCTTTACCCTATTTTGTTTTCTCCGTAGCATTTGTCATTCTTTGTGATAATCTTGTTTGTTGTGACATGTTTATTTGTCTACCTCCCAAACTCTAGAAAATAAGCACCAAGGGAGTGAGGATCTTACTTGTTTTGTTTTCCAGTACTTAAAATAGTGCCTGCCACATATTGCTCAATAAACTTTTAAGAAATGAATGAAAACCAGACAGTCTGCAAAAAGGAGGAAGACAGGGTACCTCATTTTAAGATGCTTTGAACCAGCTGGGTGTGGTGGTGCACGCCTTTAATCCCAGCACTCCGGAGGCTGAGGTAGGAGGAGCGTTGTGAGTTCAAGGCCGGGTTGGGCTACTATGGGAGTGCAAGGCTGGCCTGAGCTACATAGTGCGCCCCTGCCTCAAAAAACTAGGGCCGGGAGTTCAGCTCAGTGGCTTAAGTGCCTGCCCTGGCAGCTGCGAGGTTGTGAGTTCAGTCCCTGGTGCCTCAAAAAAAAAAAAAAAAAAAAGATGCTTTGAACCTGGTGAAGAGGAAGACTTGCAAAACAATAACAGTATGATAGAAGCATGATAGAAATTCATTCTAGCCAGGCTGTGGAAACAAACAGGAGAGGACCCATAAGTTTGGGGAGGTAGCTGGAAATTGAAGGTGAGGAAAATTTATATAAAGAAAGGAAAAAAATGAGGGAAGAGGAACATACTAGATGGATAAAATACCATCAGCAAAGGCATAATGTTTCAAAAGTGACCACCACGCTGCCAGGCTTGGTGGCGCACACTTTAAATTCCAGCACTCAGGAGGCTGAGGTAGGCGGAGCCTTCCAAGTTAGAGGCTGGCCTGGGCTACAATGTGAGTGCAAGGCCAGGCTGAACTACATAGTGCGACCCTGTTTCAAAAAACTAGGGCTGGGAGTTTGGCTCAGTGGCTTAAGCGCCTGCTTGGCAGGTACGAGGTTGTGAGTTCGATCTCCGGTGCAACACAAAAACAAAAACAAAACCCAGAAAACCACACACACACCTTTGTGAGTTTGAGGCCAGCTTGGGCTACAACATGAGCGCAAGGCCGGCCTGAGCTACATAGTGTAACCCTGCCTCAAAAAACTAGGGCTGGGAGTTTTGCTCAGTGGCTTAAGTGCCTGTCTGGCAGGTGCAGGTGTGAGGGTGTGAGTTCGATCCCCAGTGCTGCAAAAACAAAAAACAACAAAACAAACAAACAAAAAAACCCAAAAGTGACCATCATGTTGAAAGAATGATCAATGGTGGCTGCCATGTTGGAAGAACGATCGATGGTCTTATGCATCTAGAAGAATATAGATTAGGGAAAGCTGAATAAGCAACTGTTGCTGAAAATTGTTTCTGAATTGAATGCCCCTTATATATGTCATATCTGTTTATTCAATAAACATTTACTAAGTTCTTACAAAGTATAAGGGAGTGATTATACTTTTCTTATTCTTATCTTTCTACTTTTTATACCTCTGACTGTAGGTAATCAGGATGATAACTTTCCAGGGAAAGATGGCCTGTACTGCTTTTTTTTTTTTTTTTAATGATATCAGAAGTTTCACTCTCCTAAGAAAAGTTTAAAAAGTTAATTTAAATATCCTTAAGAAAATGTTCTCAAAAGATCAAAAGAATTGAAAAGTCACAACAGAGCCTAAATCCTATGGAGTCTAGGTTTATGCCTTTGGTGACATCTCTAATGAGTATGTCATAGAAAACAGTGTTACCTTCCAGTGTCCCTCCCAAAACCATAGGACCATTACACACTAAGTTCTAATTTCCCTTAAGATTATATGGGCCTGTAATTCCCAGCACTCAGGAGGCTGAAGCAGGAAGATCATTGTAAGTTCGAGACCAGCCAGGGCTACAAAGTGAGCTCAAGGATAACCTGAACTGCATAGCAAGACCCTGTTTCAAAAAGACAAAAAAAAAAAAAAAAAAAAAAAAAAATTATCTGAGCCTATCACCCACGAACTTATATAAACTCATTTGAAGCTGTGTGGATATCTATCCTTTTCAATAAGTTTATTACAGCCAAGAAGTACTTTTTAAAATTGATTTATTTCTATCAATTTCACACTTAAATCATTTATCTTCATCCTGACTTTCAGTAAATATTTATTCTGTCTTTCTGGCCAGGGAGAAGTCTATAACTGTTATTCTTTGGTCTTAAACAACTCATAGTATTCAAGGAAAAACAACCAGGTAAACATAATATAATAAACCCTAAAATATCATATCAAGTGGCAACTGACTCTCTGAGAATTCACATTAGGTTTCATGGAAGTGGTGACATTTAGCCTGTCTTAGAGGGGGTGTCATTTACTAGGCGGAAACATGGAGGAGGTTTATGCCAAAGAAGGGATGTTCACTGAAAGAGGTCAGTATGTTTGGGAATATTGAGTAGGAAGTGTGGCTGGAGTAGGAAGTGGGAAGAATGAGGCAAGATAACTGAAATGAGAGGTTGGGACCAAACTGTGAAGAGATTTATGTGTTTGCGTGCTAAGGAATTTTGCCTCATCCTAGTAATGGTGAGTCAGCAACACTTTTAAGTATGGAAATAACATAGATGACTTTGAAAGTAGGGTAAACTCTTGGGATAATGTAGAGGATGACTTGGGAGAGAAAAAGTAAACACAGCACCTCTAGATTTTTATTCTAAGATTTTGAAATAGGGAACTCCTAGTTCATATTCTAAATTGATTTAACATTTTTTTTCATTCTCCTGAACTAATTTTCCCTCTCATTTTGTTGAACTAGTTTTCTTTTCTTTTTTTTTTTTTGTGGCACCAGGGATCGAACTCACAACCTCACGCCTGCTAGACAGGCGCTTAAACCACTGAGCCTGCTAGACAGGCACTTAAACCACTGAGCCAAACCCCCAGCCCTAGTTTTTTTGAGGCAGGGTCACACTAGGTAGCTTAGGCCGGCCTTGTGCTCGCGTTGTAGCCCAAGTCGGCCTTGACCTCACAATGCTCCCCCTACCTCAGCCTCCGGAGTGCTGGGATTAAAGGCGTACGCCACCATGCCTGACTTGAACTAATTTTCTTAACTTGTCTACACGCAGCACTGTCTGTAAGCCTTTTGTTGTGTTACTTGATATTTTGGGGGAAGTATCTCTTAACATGGTAGTCTATCTTACCCTATTTTAGGTGTACTTTCTGTTTAATTTTTGAGGCCTTCCTTCCTTCCTACCTTGCTATGTTGACCAGGTTGCACTTGAACTCCTGACCTCAAGTGATCTTCCTGCCTCAGCATCCCAAGTGGCCAGGAAACATTTGTGCATCATCACACCCAGCATTCTTCTGATTTTTTTGTTTAATGAAATTTGTTTATGAATTGGTTGCTATGAGGCAACCATAAGTCCTGTGGATTGAATGATCTTTGTTTTATAGACTTTTAATCCAGAAGGGAGCAAATTCATTTAATAGGCACTTATTGTATTATCTGTCTTCTGTCAGATACTATGCATGATTCTAGGAATATAAAGATGAACAAAAACAGTCTTTGCCTACAAGGAAATCACAATCTGGAATATCCAGAAAATAATAATAACATAGACATAACTGCTTATAAAAGTTTATACTCTAAGACAGAAAAAGTTGTAATAAAATTTCATGGGGTACGGCCAGGTGTGGTAGCACACGCTTTTAATCCCAGCACTCAGGAGGCTGAAGTAGGTGGAGTGTTGTCAGTTTGAGGCTGGTTTGGGCTACAAAGCAAGCAAGGCCTGCCTAAACTACATAATGTGACCCTGCCTCGAAAAACAAAAAAATAGGGCTGGGAGTTTGGCTCAGTGGCTTATGCATCTGCCAGGCAGGCTCGAGGTTCTGAGTTCAATCCCTGGTACAAAAAAAAAACAACAACAACAAAAAAAAAATTTCATGTGGTATGAAGAAGAATCAGAAAATCTTCCTACCTTTCAAGCTACATGAAAGTATAATTCTCAACTTTTTGCAGTATTTAAAAATATAAAATAAGCAGCTACAAGTCTGTAATTGTCTTTGAGCTCCAGTTCAGTTTTTTTTTTCCCAGTTAAACTTAAACCATGTCCTCTTAACCATTTTATTACACCGCATTAGTCATTCTTTTTTTTTTTTTCCTTTTTGTTTGATACCAGGAATCAAACTCACAACCTCATGCTTGCTAGGCAGGTGTTGTGCCGCTGAGCTATATCCCTGGCCTCATTAGTGATTCTTTACAGCCCAAGAGTTTGTAAAAACTTCCTTTTTATTTGTAGATGTTCCCGAACTGTGCTGTGGATTTGTGGCAGTTCCAAATGACTTTTTGCAGCCAGCATTTTTAATAGAAACATGTTAACCCCAGATAGTGGCTTTATCCTTAGTTCCTGTTTCGCTCTTGGGGAAGATAAGTTTTTACAGAAAAGTCTAGCAGCTTGGCATGAATTTCATGACCTGCATTTCTTAGCAGCTACTTTGCTGTTAGCATCTTTCTGCTTGATGAGTTGATAAAAGCTTGTCCTAGTTTCCTTGAACCTGTTTGGTAGCAATAATTCAGACTGCATTTACTCTTTTACTGTTTCCTTGAGGTTTAAAACTATTTAGTACCTTCATGTTTGCTTTTCTGTAGTCTTCAATTATAAGGAAGATTTTCTTCCCTATCGATCTCTTAATAGGGCCTCTGCAGAGCCAAAGATTTAAGATTTCTATGAGTTTTCTCTTTATAAAATCAGAAACTATAATCTAATAAATTAATGTGTCAACATGTTCTCTGTTACGGGTGTTTTTCTTATTGTTCTGAGTCTGATGTTTCCATTATTCACATTATATTTCTGCACTGAACATGTCACTTGTTTTTTTTGGTGCTGGTGACTGAATCCAGAGCCTCATGCATGTTGGGTAAGTACTAGTCATTCTACATCAGAGCTACATCGTTGGCCTTCGTCCATTTTTTTTTTCTTTTTTGAAACAGGGTCTCACTATGCAGTTCAGGCTGGCCTTGAGCTCGCTTTGTAGCCAAGACTGGCCTCGAACTCACAATGATCCTTCTGCTTCAACCTCCCGAGTGCTGGGATTACAGGCGTGTGACACCACACCCAGCCGCCTTCATCTACTTTTGATCAGTTTCATATGACTTGCTTCTGTTCAGGACTATGGGGTTGTCTTCTGATTTGTTGGTTTGCCTGGGTATCTGTATTGATAGATTTCTAGAAATGTAAAATGATGATTTAGGAATCTGAAAAATTCATTTAAATTTAGGTTGACTTTTTTTTCTTTCATTAACACTTAAACAGGATCGCATAAATACACTTGATCTTAAAAACTTTTGAGTGTTTCCCTTTTCTTAAGACTGATGTTTATATTTCACTGAAAAATTTCCTCTAAACCAATGTGTTGCCAAAATCCATCATTATGTAATCTGTGACTGGAGAAAATCTAAAAGTAGTGCTTCTTTTTGAGAAAAACAAACACTATCTGGAAGATCATCACATCTTCCTGAAAATATTTTAAAGACTTACACGTGCCACTCATTGATGTGCTTGTTTTCAAATTATAATACATGCTCATTATAGAAAACCTTAAGAATGTAGAAAAATGTGAAGAAGCAAAACACAGTTAGTAAGAAACCCACCCATTATTTCTGTGAAATTTCACATCTTCTTGAAGTTTTAATCTAGCAACATCCTACCCGTTCTAACACCTCTTCCTCTATAGATTGTCTAGGATACCAGAGTAGAAGACTGACTAAATATAATGGTCCTTAGGGTTTTTATGGAAGGGATAGAACTGTAGGAAAAACCTACAAATTGCTCCAGAGATGACATCTTGTTCTTATTTAGCTTTCTTTGAGTCATTAACAGTCGGGCGCCACTGGTGCTGAAACTTATCATTATTATAACCGCAAATGGGTTAATGCCTGAACAGAGCTATATTCTTGGGGTTGGTTCCCAGCCGCGCCACACAGACCCCAGTAGCGGTACCCTTCAAGTCCTAGGATAACGCTTTAAAAATAAGAGCACGTCAGATGTTCACCCTGAACTCAAAATTCTCTCCTTTTTATCTGGGAGCTTCCAGTTGCTAGCAGGGCAGAGAAAAAGGAAAAATAAATAAATAAACACCAAGCCAACAACCCCTAAAAAAAGAGGCTGTGTGGTTTAGTGGTCAGGCCACTAATCTGGACGTTGGGACAGCTGACATCCAGTTCTAGTTCTCCCACTGACTGGATGGAGGCAATATACCAGACAAGATGCTTTTGTGACCTGTGCCTCAGTTTCCCTACTTAGAAGTCAGAGAAATGCCTTAGACAGTTTTCGTGAGGATATGTGAAATTATCTCCAGATAGCTTCAGGTTGTTTGGGAATAAAGTAAAATGATCTTTAATAACTACTCTCCTAAAGCTGGGCATGGTAGAGCTTGCCTGTAATCGCAGCACTTAGGGGGCTGAGGCAGGAGGATCAATTGCCACAAGTTCAAGGCCAGCCTAGAACACATTATGAATTCAAGGCCAGCCTGAACTACATAGCAGAAGACCCTGTCTCCAAAAACAAACAAAAATAATTACTATCCTTTTATCTTGTTAATAGTATCATACTAAGCCACACATATGAACTCCCGTACCCTCAAGGAGCAAGTGGGGAAGTGGTGGAGGGTTGGGGAGAAGGCAGCATTTTTTAGTCAAATTTGCAGGACTTCACATCCAATTCCAAATTAGTAAATTCATTACCTTGAAATACTCAACAGTGCTCTTAGTTTGGCTCTGTCCTTTTCTCCTCACCACATCCAAA
>RJWM01010232.1:0-64614 GCA_004363535.1 Dasyprocta punctata
CATTCTCCCAAAATTATTATACAGAGTCAATGCAATCCCAATCAAAATACCACTTGCCTACCTCACAGAGCTAGAGAAAGCATTCCTGAAATTTATCTGGAACCAGAAAAGACCCAGAATAGCAAAGGCAATTCTGGGCAACAAAGGGAAGGTAGGAGGCATCACAATCCCCAACTTGAAACTATACTACAAAGCTACTGTGATAAAATCAGCATGGTACTGGAATCGAAACAGACCTGAAGATCAATGGAATAGATTAGAAGATACAGCCACAACTACAAACACACTCAGACAGGTACATTGGAACAAAGACAGCCTCTTTAACAAATGGTGCTGGAAAAACTGGCTTTCTATATGACATAAACTAAAACTAGATCCATGCTTATCACCACACACTAAAATAAAGTCAAAATGGATCAAAGATCTGAATATAAAAACAGAGACACTAAACTTACTAGAAGACAGAGTAGGTAAAATTCTTGATGACATAGGAGTAGGCAGAGAGTTCATGAACAAAAATGAATTTGCATGGGAAACACTTCCCAGAATCAACAACTGGGATCTCATCTTAATAAATGTTTTTGCATGTCAAAGGAAATCTCCAACAGAGTGAAAAGAAAACCCACGAACTGGGAAAATATCTTAGCCCATTGTCCATCAGATAAAGGACTTCTGTCTAAAACATATAAAGAATTAAAAGAAATCAGGCCCCTAAAATTCAAGGACCCAATCCAAAATGGGCATCTGAGATGAATACACACTTCTCAGAGAAAGAAATACAAATGGCAAATAAATATATGAATAAATGTTCAACATCAATGGTCATTCGGGAAATGCAAATTAAAACAACACTGAGATTCCATCTCACTCCAGAAAGAATGGCCAAGATTAAAAAATCAACCAACAACAAATGCTGGAGGGGCTGTGGGGAAAAAGGAACTCTTCTCCACTGTTGGTGGGAGTGTAGACTGGTGCAACCACTGTGGAAATCAGTGTGGAGATTTCCTCAAGAAGCTAGGATTAGAGATCCCATTCGACCCAGCTATCCCACTTCTGGGCATTTTCCCAGAAGAATTGAAAACATCATACCACAGTGATATCTGTGCACCCATGTTTACAGCAACCCAATTTGTAATAGCCAGATCTTGGAAACAACCCAAGTGCCCATCAATCAAAGAATGGATAAAAAAGATGTGGTATTTTTATACAACGGAGTACTACTCAGCTATTAAGAAAGATTGCATTGAGACTTTTATAAGTAAATGGTCACGACTTGAGACCATACTCGTAAGTGAGATAAATCAAACCCACATGTGTGAATACCGTATTGTCTCCCTAGTGTAAGAAACTGAAAAAGTATATATGATCCAAAATCTATAATAAATACTATGTAAGGGTAAAAAGCAGCTCAAGGAGCAAAAGTAATTGGGAAGGGAAAAGGGAGAAAGAGAAAAGGGAAAAGGAAAAGATATAAATCTGTATATATGTATATGTAAGATGACTAAAGTGAACACATTGCTGAATGTATTCCTTATTGAGAAAGAACGATTGATACTCATATGATTGGATCAGTTTTACATGTCTATATCTGTTAATGTAAGTAACCATTTTGAAGATAACAATACGCAGTATTGCAACCATTGTCAAGTTTCTATCATCCTGTTTTGTAAACCTGCAATGTTACTGCTGTGTGTGCATTTACTCTAGTCGTTTGTTTGTCTCTTTTGCTTGTTGTCTTTGTTATACATGTCCTTTTTTTTCTTTCTTTTTCGCTTAAATAAAAAAAATAAAAAATAAAAGGTTATACAAACTAATACTTTGTAATTCCAAAGCTTGGGTTCTCTTGTCACATGACCTCCTTGTATATTTTACAAATTGATGATATTACAAAAGTCAGTGATCTCTCTTTATTCTCAGATCTTTCTGGCTCTGTGAGGTCTATCTTTGATCTCAGAAGTGTTTTAAATTGAAAGGACTCCTGGAAAACTCATTATGTAACACTAACCCATATTTTCTATGCATAGCCACACAGACAATGTCCCAGTGTAGAAATTTCACAATATTTTATTTCCAAATAAAACTGATCAAAGTAAACAACAAAATACCTTGACAGTCATACCCATCAAACAAAACTACATTTTAATGCTAAAGCATTTAATATATAAACAGTAGAGGAATTGCTGTAATCTTGAATTTTATTATTATCATTTAAATCATACCTGGGTAATAATTTTTTCCATTTCAGAAGTGTTCATATCAGGTAGCCTGCTTTTTAAGAATTCAACAATGTTCTCAAAGTTTTCACACTCCATTATGAGTGTCTCTTGGCTGCTTAGTAGGCTCAGCGCAACCTTAAATATGACTTCAGTCCCCTGAAGAAAAATAATATCTAAAAGAAGAAACAATTTTCATTAGCAAAATTGTGCACCCACTATTATAAAAAAGAGTACTCTTTGTGTTAAAGGTGTATGTATGTTTTATTCTTCAAGCAGAACTAGAGATTATTTTGCAAAAGAAAACAGCAAAAGCACCTAGTTTTCTTTAAAAAAATAATATGACTGAAACAAGTAAATAGATGTCTGAATATTTCCCATTCTTATTAGGAATGGGAAGGCTAAGGTAAAAAGAACAAATTATATATATGGTGATCTATGTATTGCCTATTATTTGAATAGTAAATTTAGTGGAAGATTAGTTAACCTCAAAAATTTAAGTAATAATTAAATTTTTCTATATAATAGAACATAAAAACAAATCAATATAGCCAATTAATATTATTGAAATGTTCACAATATAAATGCAAATGATCCAGTTAATATGTAAATCTATATAATAGCACTGCAATAGTTGATACATTGTGTCAAGTTGAGTTTAGAAATTTAATGAAGTGACTGAGCAGGGTGCCAGGGTCCTCATGTAGTAAACATGCTGAGCCTATGCAAGAGGAGGGCATGGAGATGGTGTGATTACTGCACCCAGGGTTGGGGTAGTAGCCTGCTTACAATATAAGGGAGGAGCAGAAGCTTGCTCTCCCCTGACCCTGTTTTGTTCTTGCTGCTCTTGCCGTCTTCTGCTGCCTTGAAGGGCCATGCCCCTGTGCCCTGCCACCATGCCTTGGAGTCAGCTGATCATGGACTGAAACTTCCACAAACTGTGAGCTTAATAAACTTTTCCTTCCTTAATTTTCGGTGTCAGGTATTTTGTCTCAGCAAAACATAACCAGTTTATATTACCAAAACTCTCACAACGTAAAAGCAAATGAGCCAGTTAATATATAAATCCATATAACAGCAAAAAATTGAAGGAAAAAAGCTTTAAAAGTAAAATAGAAGCAAGTAACAAACAATATCAAAAGAGAAAAAAGAAAATCTACCCTTACATTAAACTCTGCTTCCTTGCAAATACATTCAATAGTTTTAAAATACAGCAAATACAATGACATGAAAATTTTTCTCAATATATACGCCATTCTTCTGTCCAAAATATACCATGGAGAGTCTTTAAAAAGGAAAGTGTGCAAGAATTATTTCAAACATGGTCATTCATTTTGCTCTTGCATCTTTTTGCTTCATGACAGCCTCTACTTTTTACTGAATTCAAAAGAAAAGATTGAGTAATTATCATACAGCTGATAGTTTCAGTCATAACCTCGTAACAAGGGACAAACTACTGGGAGCATTTGTTTCTTGAACTCTTGATATCAAGGGTCCAAGGATAAGTAAATGAGAGATAACCTGAAACATCTGTCAGATTTGACAGAGAAATACATATGTAAAGGGATTATATTTTTTTCTGAAAGCTACATATATAAAAAGATTTCTAGAAGACTCATCAGTAGGAATTCAACCTCCAGAGAAAATTTCACTGGAGAAAAACGATGATGCCCATTAAATAAACAAGAGAAATCTGGCATCAATTTGATTTAGTGCAACTTGATTTTACTCTTTTGCTACACTTTGTTTACAGATTGTAGTCCACTGATGTGGTATATTTTTAAAACAGTCTTCCTCATAAGATGATGAAAATTATAATCTATTATACACACATGTTACACATACATCCTGAGAACTAAAGTTTCCCCAAGAAACATTTTTCCTATTTGTTATTCTCTAGTATTTTCACTGAGTTCTATTTTGTTTCATTTTTTAAATGCTGATAATGACTTAAATGCTGGTAAGGACTAGTGAGCCAATACTTAAATTTGCCCAAAAGCTCCAATTCAGCAAAAGCACAGTCGTGAACAGATATGAATGAATTTCACCATGGCTACCAGATAGATGAGCAGAATAAAAAAAAAATCTGTGGGAGCCCTTTCTGAGGTCACTGTGATCCCAAACAATATCATTAGAACAAACCTCTAGCGAAGAGTTTTTGTTTTATTTATTTATTGCCTTTTAAAAGACAGACTTAGACAAACCTAACTAAAGACTTATAAACAAATTTAGAGGCCCCATCAGGAGCATAAACCATGTCACACTTCTTTTTTCCTAGTTTCAAGCACCATAATCAGAGTGAGATAGGTGCTCAATAACTTCCCCTGCCTATGTTTGTTTCCCCCATGAGCCACTTAATTTTAGAGGTGGCAACCATCCCTGCACAGGCATAAAAGAGGTGTCACTAAACCAAAAAATATGAATCGAAGTTACAGTGTAGTAAGCAAAAGTAAGACTGAGACATGTCATTAGAAGTTAACACTGATAAGCCAGGCGTGGTGGCACACGCCTTTAATCCCAGCACTCAAAATGCTGAGGTAGGAGGATCACTGCAAGTTCGAGATCAGCCCAGGCTACAAGCTGAAGACCAGCCTGAACTGCGTAGTGAGACCCTGCCTTAAAAAAAAAAAGAAAAAAAAAAAAAAAACAAGAAGTAACATTGATAACAGGTACTTCCACTGACTCAGTTAGACAGCATGGGTCTCTGTTTTAAACCCATGTTCAAGACAACAACGAGAGGTGAGGGGGAGAACAACAACAACAAAAAAAAACAGAGATATGAAGATGCATATAAAAATCAGAAAAACTATATGGAGTATGTTTCTCATCCATATTTTAAAAACTATATTCTAATTTTTAAGCAAAAATAAAAAGAAGAACTCCATACAGTTTATTCAAACACAGGAGTCAATTTATTTTCTACTGAATCTTTATTTTACTTAAGACTGATATAGTTTCAAATTACTAGCAGAATTATTAGCAGAACCAAGAACATATATTTAATTCTACTAGCAATTTGCTGTTCTGTGTGACATGTGATAAAATAACTGGGGTACTAAATGGCTAGAAGTATATTTCCTGAAATAAACAACACCCAATAGTAATAGTAAGAGTCTCTCACCAAAAACTCTGGCTACAAATCCTAATGGAAACTGAGAGGCAAACAATGTGAGGAACCAAGGGGCAGCATAAAGACTGGGGCTGATTTCATTTTCTTCGAGATGATTGTAGAGCTCTCTGTGGTAGTCATGGAGGAGCCGGGACAGCTGGTACATTTGAATCTAAAGTTAATTTGGAGAAGAAAAATAAAATATTGTGCATTTTTTGAGTGTGCATGAAATATAATAACTTAAAATTTATTATTCTAATAGTTAATAACAATTCACATATATTCAAAAAGTAGCAACAGTATTATGACTCTATTTTCATTATGATTTTAAAGTTGATATTCAAGCCCAAGTTCGCTCAGCTTAGTTTATAAAGCAAGTCATTCTAAAGTCTATCTACATCTCCTGAGCAAGGTTTTCTATTATGAATATTTGAGTATAATAGACATACATGGAAATAATACTTTCCCTCTTGAAGAGGGCATTGCTTTTAGAATTTAATCTGAACTCTCCTGGTCTCCATTGTAAAGACCCTCTATGCTCGGTGCAGAAGCAAAGCTTAAGGGCCCAGAATTTGATTCATGATAGAGTTCTGGCTAAGGCCCACTGCACAAGCTGTATTGCTAAGATGGAAAGGAGGCTCAGAATGTCCCAGAGCCAGAAGCTCGAGATGTTTCTTCTAATATCCAAGTTATTCCAACAACATGTTTGTCATGGCAAAGAGGATTACAATAAAAAGTGCAGATCTTTCTGAATATTTCTGGAATTAGAAGGAAAAAATATTTCATTTGGTTACTAAGCTGAGTACTAGCATTTCAAAACCATTTTAAGGACACCATATGATGCCTTTAAATTCTTCTGTGACACTAAACATAAAGCAACAGTAAATGATAAACAAATCTGTGAATTGTGCCTTAATTTAAACTTTTATCCATACAGTTAATGGATGAGTGGTGGTTCTGTGTTCAAGTATGTAAGTTTGACATTTTGGTGTGAAATGTAGACAATGTTTTATTAAATCCAGAATAATTTCTTTCACAAAAGAAATCCTTAAAACACCACCCTTATATAAGTAGCACTATGAAAATGCCTGCAAATAACTTAACATATTTTGAATTCGGAAACTGTTTCCAAAGCATAAATGAGGTGACAATTTTGAGGAAATAAATCATAAAGTACTATACATAAATACAGAAAAGTACATTTGATCATTATCTACAACATAAACATTTGGAAACTAAAGTTTCCACAGAAACTGTAAAAGGAAATCAAAGAGCCACAGCAAGCCTTAACTACAAAATAAGCAGTTTAGCTGAAGTCAAACATAAGTTTTTTAATGAAATCAATATCTCAATAAGTCATGTTGAAAAAAATCATACATTTCCCTTAGGCCATTTATAGTTCATCTAACAACAGAAGAATTAGTTTTGGAAACTAATTCTTTGGAAGCCAAGTAAGTCTAATTAGCAGAGAAAAAAAGAAAGGCATTCTGATTTTCTTGAACAATAGAAGCAATAGTGGAGTGTTTAATATTTTTAAAGGATCTTACTTTATACCTCTTCCCCACCTCCCATCTTCTAAGCTTGGGGTTGAGGACATTTCTTCCTTCATGGTCTATTTGGGTAAATGAAGAAAAAGATTCAAGCTTCCTTCAAGGAAAGCTTTAATAATAAAATCCTATTTGTTAAAAATGAATAATGTCCAATTTTCCTTTATCAATCACATGACAAATCTCCAGATGAAAGAGACAGAAGTCAAGTAAGATGTAGAGATGAGAAGGGAGGAGAAGAGAAGATGGAGAAAGACCAATGACCTCAGAGGAAAAAGATATTGCTTTACACCCAACACAGAAATCAGTAGACCCAAAACATGATAAAATATAAATATTTAAAGTTGATAGAGAACTCATTCTCATTTTACAGAGAATGAAACAGAAAGCCCAGAGTACCCAAGCTTACCTTAGTAAAACAAGAAATCAGGAATCCTATCAAGAAAATCTAAGCCCACTGGAATAGGCATTTATGCACACTTTTGAAAGCTGTATTGATTGAAACAAAACACTAATTTCTTACTCTAGAAAGTGAAAAACGTTTATATCTCAGTTTAAAAGGAAAAGATCTACCTTCTCTCTTAAAATAAGGTCCCATAAAATTCCTAATATTGTAGCCTATAAGAATGTAGCCACAAAGATTTTTCAAACATATCCATTTTCAAAATTAGAGACACAAATTATTTCTCAGTAATTGTAAGTAATGACAATTTATCAATCTAACGTATATGAGTTTTGTCATATAAATGGATAAAGAACTTTTTAGTGGAGAAATCACTGCATTTTAAAACTAAGATAGCTGCATGTTTTTGTCTATGATCCACAATTAAACATTATTCACAGGTACTTTCCATTCTTTAAAAGCAAAATTATGTTCAGTACCAGGAACTGAAGCTAGGACCTTAACACTGAGCTAATTCTCCAGCCACCTCCCCCTTTTTATTTTTAGACAAAGTCTTCCTAAGTCTCTAAATTATTCAGGGTGAGCTTGAATTTGTGATCCTCCCACCTCAGTCTCTTGAAGTTCTGGGATAACAGGCCTGCACCACCAGGTCTGGCTCATATTCTTTGAAATTCTAGTGATAGCCATCAAACTATAGTTTCTGCAAACCAGAGTTAAGTCCTTACAATGACACCCAATGAAGTACAAGCAAATTGTTTAGGAAAAAGTGAGAGATAAAACATTCCACAGTCATTATTTGACCTGTTAACAGACCAGTTGTATGGGTTTGATCCTGTGTCCCCCTCAAGGCCTTTTGTAATCTGGACAGGGCTGAGTTTGGCATTCGTGATTGGTTTGTTGTCCAGTGCTGGGATTGGCGATGTGAGTGTTGCACTCGCCCAGGGGTGGAGCCAACATACAGTGAAGGGTGAGAGGAAGACGGGTCTCTTTCTCTCTCTTTCGCTGGTTTGCCTTGCTGTTTGGTGGCTGCCATGAATGGCTGCCCCGCCAAGCCATGCTGCCTTGGAGACAACTAAGTATGGACTGAAACCCCCAAGAACTGTAAGAAATAAACCTTTCTTTCCCTAATTTTGAGTGTCAGGTATTTTGTCTCAGCAATGGGTGAAAAGTAACTAAGACACCAGTGAATACTCATCAGCCAGGTACCAAGTCATTGCAATTGTGTGTCTTGGGGAATACATCCTGTGCACTCCTAAGTAAACTAAACATGCCCTATTATTCATTTGCCCAAGTTCTAATAACTCCAAACTCTTAGCATTGTGAACTGCAACTCAGAAGAGCGCTAGTGCCAAGATTGCTGGTAAGAGCCTCCCGAGTTTATCGTGAAAAGCCACTGCCTCACCTGAAGTGACGTCATGTCCGGTCTGTACTGCTTACGGAAGCCTAAGTCATACATGAGGAATTTCAGCATTTCAAAGGCTTGCTCTTCACTCATGTGCAGAAGCAGGACTCCAGCCACAAAGCTGATCCCCTGACAGTAGCCCACTTCTTTGTCCAGCAAAGAATATGCTTTCAAAAGGTTAAAGAGAGATAGCTGCCCTGCCCCAAGTTGTACTGAAAAGTAAGGGTGAGTAGGAAACGTCCTTCCTGCAGAGGAAATATAGAGAAAAATGTTTTCAGACTCTCTGATGCTTTGGAGATCAGAGTGAAAATATAATTCATGCCATTCAGTGAGCTCTAAGAATAAGTGAACACTTTCTCCCAAACGAGTAATTTGAGTAAGTGTTGCTTGGAGTACTCATCTAAGAGTCAATCAATCAATCTCGCTCTAGCTCTAGCACTAGCTCATTGAGTCTTATGTGCCAGGCTACTACCCTAAATCCATACATATGATACAAGGGCAAACAATTTTTGCTAGTCAATACTTCTCCCTAGAAAAACAATAAACTAGAATCCACAAACAAATCCAGGAGATCACAGGAGAACATAAAATTTATCATGACTATAATTCAAGGCAAGTTCTAAATTCATATAAACAACACCCTCTAACTGAAATCAGAATTCTATAAGCGGTATCACGTTATTTAAAAAGAAGTCATGGTAGTCCATGAAAACATTTATTCCTGCTTTTCTTGTAACATGACACTGTAAAGACTTTTTAGTTTTTGTTTTGCTCTGTGTTGAGTTTATCATTTAGGAAATATTTCTTTCTCAAATATCCTTTAGTGTCTGTTCCTTAAAATATTTCCATAAACTTCCATAAACCACGTAGACTCCTTTTCTTTTTTCAGCATATCCCAAATATATCCAATGAGATTACCTCTGAGTACAGAGTTACAGGGTGATGCCAGTTAGCAAATGAACTCAGTCCTGCATTCCTAAAAAGCTGGCACTCAGCACTAAAACAAACCATTCTTCTCCACCATAGCCGTACATACTGATCTGGGACTTCCTTTAATTACTTGTGTCAGTTAGAATTTGCAAGAATGTCAAATTTTAAAATGTTTTCTACCACATACACTTAAAAGTGATTTTTTTTCCCAGTAACTGATAAGATTAAGTGTGCAGAATAAGGGGAAGAAATGAGAAAATAACAAGACTATGCTGCAGAAACACAGATGGCTACAAATAGAGTGAATTAAGCAATTTTTTGAAGTATCATTTTACTTTTTCTCTTAAAAATTTTGCTAAAGAAAACTATAAATACACTGCCTATCCAAGAAGTTGAGCCTAGCTCCATTTCTGCCTCACAAGCCTGTTTCTGAAAATTGAACCCATCAGCTCTCATTGTTGGGGTATGTGGGTTAATCCTGACTGTAAACCTTCAGCTGTGGTTTTTAACACTGACTTATGGTCATAGATCCACAGCTCTACAAGGGACACTAGGGACTGGCCAGCCCTAAGTCCCCACCCAACAGATAAAACTGAGAGGCAGAAGCATAGACAACTGAGGTCATCTCGGACCACAGTCAGGGGTAAATCTGGACAAGAATTCCAGTGTTCAGTTTCTCTATAAAATTTCCATTTTAATTCTACTGGGTCCACAAATGATGTAAATTGAGCTAGGTTCTTTCCCAACAAAAGTTGCTTTTCCAACAAAAGGAACAGAGGTAAAAACTCAGGTTTGGTCAGTAATATTTTATAAGTCCTAACATAAGATTATGACAAATATAAAGCAATCCCTTATTTCCCCTCAATGGCTTGAGTAACATATCTGGCCATCTGAAATGTATCACAACTTTCAGCACTCATGAAATAGTCAAAAAACAATATTTAGGTATTTTAAAATCATATGATAATATGTTGGAGAAAAATAGACAATATGATTTTTAAGTCATTCCCTTTTTATTTTCTGCAAGTTATATGAAATTCAGCATAAAAAAGACTGCCTTAGGGCTGGGGATATAGCTTAGCGGCACAGCACCTGCCCGGCAAGTACGAGGTCATGAGTTCAATCCCCAATACCAGGAAAAAAAAAAAAAAAAAAAAAGATCGCTTAATGTTGCTGATCCTGAAAATCCTTCCCTAGGCATAAGCACTCATCCATCAGCAGTGAGACAGTTTTTCATCTATCTGATAGGTAGTCTTTATGATTTCTACAACATTACCACTTATTGTATTGCTTTTTTTCCTGGGGTTTTAAAAAGTGACCCCCTCCTTTCTTTTTGTAAAGAGTGGGCCAGGTTCACCTGGCACTGGCTACTTCTACAGCTGCATGCTTCCCACAACCACCCAACCACTCCTGGGGTCAGAGGCAGGCAACCTTTGTATTTCTCTTGAAAAAGACACCTAAAGGTTTGCTTTTATCAATATGTGCAAGAATTCTTAATACATCTTTGTTAAATTTTCTGGTCTCCATTTAACCATTTAATACATCTTTGTTAAATTTTCTGGTCTCCATTTCAACATCAGCACTCATTAAGATATAGTTGTCCACCCCAAACAAAAAAAGTCATTTGTTCAAAATGCAGTATCTGAGAGCACCACATAATATGACCTTTGCAGTGAGTCAATTATAAGATAATTCCTTTTTCAGAAAGTTTTAGGGTAAAAACTTCATTTTATGCTCAGGCCCAAAGCTGGCCACCTGAGCATCTATTAAGAGGATAACAATATGCAATACAGCAAATATGGGGGATTTCCTTCTGTCTTGTTTTAGAAATCCAATATTGTTCTACTGTTTTATTTTATCCCATTTTATTATTCTGTTTTATTCAATGTTTTGCTTTGATTGGTTTTATCCTGTTCTGATTTGCTTGATTTTATTATATCTCATGGTATGGGCAACAATTTTGAAGATAATAAGAGGCGCTATGGTAGCCATTGTTGATTTCCTATTATCCTGTTTTGAAATTCTATCTCACTTTCACTGTTTTGTTATCGTTGGCTTTATTCTATTTTATTTTGTTTGGTTTTATTCTCCTTAAATCAAAATTTTTAAAAAATCAGACATAAAGCCAACTAACCACAGAAAAGAAGGCCAACAGCTCAGCAGGTACAAACAGATCCTCTCCATCAGTGCCAACCAACAAAAACAAAAACTTGTTTACTTGCACAAATTGCAATCAAAGACACACATACCCAAGTCCACGAGAATCGCATGCTGCTGAGCAGTGAGCTGCTTTAGAAGCTCCTTGTAGGATGTGTCAGGAGGTTGGTGTTTATTAGGCAGTCTGTGTCTCAGACGGTACTGTAGAGCGAGGAACTGCCAAATTTCTCCTCGTCGACTTTTGGGAACTCCTGCAATTAAAGAGATTAAAAATAAAGTTAAATATATAAATAAACAGTGAGAAAGAGAGAGCAAGGCCTTGAGCCCTAGAATAAAGTTGTAACTGGTGAACCACATGCTGTCCTGCATCCCATCCCCAGGCCCCTGACAAAAGCACCTTTTGACAAGTTTAATTCTATAGCCCCTAACATCTTGCAAATGAAAGCTTCCAAATAATGATAATAATAACAGCTACATTAGCAATAACGTCAACCAACAGAGATTGACCACCTAACAAAAGATTTATTAAACATTTTTTTCACTACTGAGCATTTGTCATTCACAAAGAGAAAAATGCTATGAGATAGTCAACTACTACTAGCACCATTTTACAGACGGGAAAGTTGTTGCAGAAAGAGATTAAGTGGTTTGCCCAAGTTCACGCAGCTAGTAAGTGGCAATATAGAATCAGAACTCTTGAAAGTCTGGTTTCAGAAGCCAAATCCTGAAATCCCAAAATGTATTACTGCCTAACTTCACCTTTTATTTGGCTTGAAGATAGCAACAAGTGCTAATTCTCACATTATAATTTCTAAATATTTGTCATCCACGAGTAATTTTGTAAACAAAAATAATAATTTAAAAACATTCTTATATGGTCATAAAAGGATAAGATAATAAAAATAGTAAGCACAATAAGAAGGTATAACTGAAACATTCCAGAACTGCATTCAGTCATTATGAAGAAAATATTTAGCACTTACAATGAAATATTAACTATTATGCTTAAAATCCAAAGCACACCAGTTGAACATATGCTAAAACTATGTTTTTATGTGACGAGACAGGAAATAAGTGTGAAGTGCAAAAATTTAAGCCTATATTGTGTAGGTATTTATTTCACTCACTAACAGTTTTCAGTTCATTAAACCAGATCTAAACATGTTCACTGGCTCCAGCTGGTTAAGGGAAGGTTTAAAGGCAGTAATCTTTTCAGACTGCAACCCCAGTGTTTGCAAAAGGTACAAGTATTATTGCCCAGCAGATAAAGATCAGATTTGACCTGATTTATAAACCCCCCACCACAATACAGGTCCAAACTGCCTGTGCTGGCCCCATTCTCAGCCATATGCCAGAAGATTGTGGTTATTTTCACTTCTCAAATTTCTTGCACTTGTTGCCTTTATGGCTAACATTTTATGGTCCAGACTATTACTGTTCATCTCTTATGGATAAACCTGAGTGCTATTTTTTTCTGCTGAAACGTTCGCTATCATCTCTAAGAACAATCTTTTTCATATACAATTTGATTCATATTTTAATGTTGCCATGTTGGTTTATATTTAACACTAGACTGTATGCTTGCCTATTTTCCCCACTGTAGATGGTAAATTCCTTGTGAACAGTGAGCATGCTTATATCTCTGAAGGTTAAAATCCAAGAATATATCTTGCTACTTAAACATTTGTTGAATGAATGAATGAAGAGCAGCAGATAAAATGTCATTTTTAGAGAATAACTTTTATTAGTCAATTAATAAATCATTGTTCATTTGAGTGGGATGTGTCACTAACTCATGTTAATTAAACAAACTTTATTTGGCCCAAACATTAATTGGGCCTCCAGTATGCAGTGGAGCACAGAGATAGCACTAAAGATAGCTCATCTTACAGAGATGAATAAATTCATTTTCAGGAAAATCAGTCTAATTCATCCATCCATCCATCCATCCATTCATCCATCTACCCATCCAACAAATAACTTGTGCACGATACTGTCTTGGGAGCTAGGTTGTGCAGCGGGGGAGCAAGAAAAACACTAAACAAATATACACATCAATATCATATTACAAATCATGGTACATACAATTGATTGTGACAATGAATAAAAGCAAAGACGTTTTACTGTGGTTGTGAGGACCAGGGAAGGTACTCTGCGGAAATAAAAGTATTTGAACTGAGACCTATGAAAGAATAGAATTCTCTAGACTGAAAGTGTTGGTAACAATCACTTCAGGAAGAGGGTTGTGTGAAAGATGTAAGAGGCATAGAGGGAAGGGAGGAAAAAAGAAGAGCAAGAAGCAGAGGGAAGAGAAGAGAGGAGAAATGGAGAAGGTAGAGAAGTAAGGAAGGAAGCGTCAAAGAAGGACTGGAACACTCCGTGGAAGAACTAGCCTGGGACACAACAGCAACCAAAGTACTTCAGCCTCTCTACAGGACACAGTACAAAATAGAAGAAGCAGAAATGTGATCAGAGATGGAAGGAGAGATCATGGAGGCCGCAGGCTCAATGTGAAATTTAAATTGTATATACAAGAAAAAGCAATATGAGCACCTCAAAAACAACTTTAAAAGTCATACCAAAGAATGGTGAAATCTACAACTCACACACATTCCATTAACCACTATTTTCTCTCCCAAATAATGTATTCAACAAAAATCTTTAGGATTTCCAAATATTGAAGGAAAAAGAACAAGATATTGGGCTTGTTAACATGGTATCTTACAAAATAAATCAACAGTTTATCCATTATCACACCATTATCACAGGCTTTTGAAACAAAATTATCAGCTTTCTTTGGGTATTTTGCAATTTTTATTTTATACCCAGTTTATGCAAACCATGGGAGACTCTCATTTCAATATTTTACGTCTGGGTCACATAAATTCCACACTAAATACTCATATTTTTGTTTCAGCTTTCAATTTTAAATGTTTAAATATCAAGCATTTAAATATCAGGTAATAACACAAGAGTAAATACAATATAGTGGCTATATAAAAAAGATTTCTCCAAAGTAAATGAAGGAATGAGAAGACAGAAAAATGATTAATAAGGTAAATTTGTCTATATAAATACACTCTTGATGCATATATACACCTAAATATACACTTCTGACAAAATGATAGAAATGAGTCAAGCTTGTAAGTACAAACTATTTTCACAGCAGTGATCAAAGATTTGTACCAAGGCATACAGTTCTTCCTTGGTAAAAACAGAAAACAGTTGGCTAAAGCAGGCAGGAGAGTTTGTAGCCACCTCCTCAAGAACCAGATCATCATCAGCACTGTTTTTTTGTTTTTTGGTTTTTGGTTTTTGGTTTTTTTTTACCAATCAAATTACCAAAGTACAGGCAGAAACAAATTACTTTCCTTCCTTAATAAGCAAAAACATAAAGACAAAATTGTCTCAGCTACAAAAATCAATAAATTCTGACATTTTTTCTGAAAAAGAAAGATCACTGAAGTCATCATGAATACCTTCTCTGAGAACAGTATGCATATCTTCCATATCACATCTGATTTTCGCTCTGCAGTTTAGCAGCTTCTTATCCCACGTTATCAAGACCTCCTTCTGACACACTCCAACCTCTTCATAGTCCAACTTCACTTTCCTGGACTGGAGTTCATCTCGTCTTGCTGAAAAAGAAAATCAATTTGGTAAGGCCAATGTGTTTGAAAACAGTATTTTAGACATGTTACTGTATTAATATAATCATACTCAATGACACTTAAGGATCAACCACTAAAATGAAGAACTTTTTTAAAAATTAGGACAGTATATAGGGCATAAACGACATTGAGTCATTTCAGGTGAGAAAATACATGCAATAATTTTCTAAGGAGGTTTTACTCTGTATCTTACACATAATAATTCTGCTAAGTATTAAATACAAACCATGTGGTTATGTCATAAACATCAACTTTTTGACAAATATAATAGCCTCAGAAGTGACTGCTTACATCAGTATAAACACCATTGAAGTGTTAGTATTTTATATACAACATATGTAAGACAACATTTCACACTAACCTTAATTTGAAAAATATTTAACCATGTTAACCTCATCCATTTTTATATTTCCAGAGTTTTCCACACTGCCCTTACCAGTGTGTTCCACTGTTCCATTTTAATAATCTTTCCTTTTTTAGTGTTTGGTGCTGGAGATTGAACCCAAAGCCTTGTGCATACCAAATACACACTACCACTGAGCTATAACCCAGGTTTATTTTTAATAATCTTAAAAATTTATTTTCATTGAAATTAACACTAAATCCACTTTTTAAATACTACAGCACTCTTTTTTATTTGATGGCCTAAAATACTGGTTCAGAACTCATTAAAAGAATCGCCCACAAACCAACCACCATCTTGACTTGTATTTATACTGATTGGCTCCAAAACAGAAGGAAACGCAGGTATGTGAGCATACTTCCCTTCTTTCATTAGGGTCCCCCTGGGCAGGAACCTCTCAGTATGAGCTGCATGCCCTGACACTCCTTATGCCTCCCTGGCCCCCTTACCTTCTGCAACACAAATCTCTGTTATGCTTCCAAAATCCTCGACAGCACAAAAGCAATAGCAAAACGAACATTACTCTTTACTTAGTGTGTTCGGAACCAGTTCCAAGGGATTCAAATTCTTTAAAATCAGACTGTTTTTCAAGCAGGACAGCAAAAAATTCCTACTTATTTAAAGTCTAGACATAGTCAAAAGAGGAAGAGCACTACAAAAGTATTCCTCCTGGATACCACTAGGTGGCTTTCTAACACAGTTTAGCTTTGTTTCTCAATATTCACTTTGTATTTCTCTATAATAACCACATAATCTTTTTAAAAGGAGTAAGTTTACCAAAGCTAATAATAAACAATTCTGCACACAGTTTTACTGATGATTTGCTTCAAAGTGAGCAAAGCATATTTCCTCCTGTAGATCCTGGTCCATTTAAGACAATTTGAAATATCTACTTTATGCTACCATATTGAGGCTATAATGGTAAAAAGAGTTAAAACTCTATCTGTCCTCAACTGTAAAGAACCCTAAAGAAATAATGATTATTTGCTTAGAATTTTAATAGTTTTAACTATTTCTGTCTTTGTTAGTTAAATATGGAAGTACAAAGAACTGATAAAGGTTTCTTCAAGTATATTCTAAACATCAGCTCTTTGCTGTTTTATACTTTAAAATTATACAGTATAACTGATCTCCATGTAGACATGGAATCATTTCTATTAAAGCCATCTATTTCTTTAACACCCATACTTGAGAAAGGCAGCTATTCAGAAAAGCCCAAGAGCCAAAAAGAACAAACATAAGTCCCAGAACTTGTCCTGCTGGTCTGTCACTGGCCTCAGGTTTAACTCTTTACACTCTCTGAGTTAGTCACTAACTACCACAGGCTATAGGATGAAGAATTCAGCTGAACAATCCCTAAAGCATGTTCTGTTCAAATAGTGAATGATTATAAAACTATCCTTTGGTATTTAATAAGATTTTTATTTGTACATACTCCCTACTGAAACACAATTTAATACTTTAATTTTTTTTTCAGGAACTGATAACCATCTTTTTTCAACTATTTTTTCTGTTTATGAATTAGTTCAAGATATAACCAACTGCTTAAAAATATAAATTCAATTCCTGCTGAGGTTTTTGGAAACTTGAGTAAATATACGATTTGTCACACAGAACTTTTAAGAGCCATGTCAATAACAATTAATTGAAGTTTTAATTAAAAAAAAGATTGACTTCCTAAGAATATTTAACATTTTATGGTTTTTAATCTGCTAAAAAAAAAGCAATAAAAATAAACATCCCCTTGCAAACTAAATATTGTTAAAATTGATGTGAATAGGTGTAGTAACAAGAATCTCAACACAGATACTAAACTCAGAAATATGAATATCTGTACTTAAAAAGCTCTTAGGAAGATAACAAAACAAAAGCCAGTGAGAGAGAAACCAATAACCTTAAAAGTCAAAGAATCTACTTAAGCAAAATAGCTCACTTCACATATGTAAAAAAACAAGGCCACTTTTGGTTAAGCTTTCCTATTTTTTTTAGATTTTGGTACTGTCTGGGTATCTTGTGTAGTTCTATCAATATTGTGGCAAACTGTGTCACTGTTTCAAAAGGTCGAACAATACATTCTAAAGCATTTAGTATCATAAACTGAGCAATCACTAAAAATCACACATTAACTATTATAAATTATTTGATTATAAGTTTATTGATTTGAATGATTTTTAAGTAGAAAATTTATAAACACTGACAAAAAATAGAAATTCTGATTTGACAACAGATTTTTCTATGATTAGTTGAAAAAGAAAACACAAATAGATTAAGCTGATCTTCGCTATGCCATAATCATTTAACAAAAAGGAAGTAAATAATTATAACCAACAGATATTCTAGTTAAAGCATATACACAGTCCAAGAATAAGTGTAAGTACAAACATAGCATTTAACCCTAATTGAATAGCTAACCTTCGAGTTTCTGGTTTTCTTTTTCCATTCGAAGCAACAAGATTTGTTGATGTATTGCTTTTTTCCACAAACTCTTCAGTTCTTTTGATTTCTTTTTTTCTTCAACTTTTTCTGAGTCATCATCACTGGACAAGAATATAACCAGTGGTTCCTCCTCCATGGTGGGAGCGAGAGGCGACAGTGGCAAAAGCTCATTCCTGTCCAGTCCATCTGCAGAGAAGAAAATCGTAAGAGGCATTCCTTAGTAGTAACCCAGACTACAGAAGTTTTCACTGAAATCAACACTTTCTCGTCTTAATTCTTCTACATTTAAAGGTGTTTACAAAGCCACTTTTCCAGTAACTATTAGTTTCTGGGACTAGTAAATTTAAATAAAGTCATTAGGTTGAATTCCCCTTCTAGATTTCCCTCTTATAGCGAAACAAAAGCATATGTCATCTCGCCACTTCTTCTTTCTACACAAAATAACCTAGAAGGGGGCTGTTCCAAAATGAACTGGCCTTTCCAACACTTCTGCAATTCATCTTCGTGTCTTCTCTGACTGTGCAAAGCAGGACTGCACGGGTAGGTACAGTATGTGTGATTTCCCAAGGGTCCACATCTACCATCAGAGTCATCAGAAGGGCAGCTGGGCAATGCTGGGCCTTTCCTGGCTGAGCATCAAATGCCACTGACTGCTCCCTCCCCCTGCAAAGTCTTCTTAACTGATCTGGAGTTCTTTCCTTCTCCATTCGGGGCCATTTTCCACATACCTCCAATTATTTTCCTATTAGTAAACATGACCATATCACTTAAAACATCTCAATGACTGCTTCCGGCCCGGAGCACAAAGTGCAGGCCCCTGGGCACAGCACGGATAGCTGTCCCGCTCTGGCTGCACGTCCCCGTCTGGTCTCCTGTCTCATGCTCTATGTCAGCCGCCCTTCATGCTCTTTCTCACAGTTCTCTGACCCGCAAACTTCTCTCACACAACTCTGAAATGTTGCTGAGATATGTTTCTTCCTGTGATGAGTTTAAGTATTTATTGTTTTCTGTGAAGCAATCTCTGACCATCCTAGACAGAGTTAATTTTATCTTTATTAATGCCAGTCGCGTTCTTTTTTTTTCCCCCCTTTTTGTAATTCAATGACCTCAGCCCTTATTCTCATTTACTACCTCATATTTTGCTGTCTTTTTCTAGCTTATTGAGTTGACATTCAGTACACTTGATTTTTGGCTCTTTTAACGTTAGATGAATACATTCATGGCTATGAAATGTCCTCTAAGTACCATGCAGTTGTAACATGCAGCATATAGATCATCATACTTTATTCTTTCTAGTTTCTAGGAGTAAGAAAAATGTGAAAAAACATCAAATTTTTCAGTTGCTTTTTTTGTTTTATGTTCTACTGTAGTGTTAGGAATCAAACCCAGAGCCTATGTTGGCTACGTAAGCAGTCTACCACTGAGCTACACCTATACCCACAGCCCCGGTTGTCTGTTAACACTTCCTTCCTTCCATCTGTCCATCCATCCTTCTTTCTTTCTTTCTACCCTTTCTTTCTTCCTACTGTGATCAAAGAATATAGTAGACATGATTATGACTGTGTGGAATGTATTAAAATATCTTTTGACCAAGTACATAATTAATTTTATGTATGTTTTATATATGCTACAAATGGATGAATTTTCTTTCCAAAGGAAAAGTTCTTCATAAATATTAGATCAAGCTTGTTCCGTTGTGCTACTCAAATATTTATTTGTACAGTATTTAATTTTCCTAGATATAATTTTCAGAGAGGGATGTGTTAAAAACTCCCATGAGAACTACTGGTTTTCCTCCTCAAAATCTTTTTAAGTATCATTTTCTAGCTCTCAAGGGTATATAATAATGCATGTTCTCATTACTGTAATATCTTTTTAAGTTACAGTTAATTTAATTTCTAATAGGTTTAATATTTGAAGAGAGCTGCCATGCTGTCTCTTTTGACTGATATTTACTGAGTGCAATATATCCAATTTCTACTGTTCAACATATCTATGTCACTTTCTTTTACATGTAACTTTTGCAAAAGACTATTTTCTGTGTTGCTTCTCTAATAATGAAAAAAATCTATGAATTTTTTTTAGCACTACATAGTTCCCTATGCATAAGAAATAGGCCCAAAATAGAAATTCATTCACTTATTCATCCAACAAGCAGGTAGTAAGGTACTGTGCTCCAATGATACCTAAGAAGAAAACCAACCACATCAGACACAAAAAGAGAAGTTAGTTTCCTGCCTAGTCTCTTAAATCTCTTTTGAGTCGACAATTTCTACTTCATTCCACGACTTAGGTCACCACCAGGAGAAATTCTTTAGCAGTTACTACACAGACCTTGGTGCTGCATTGCTGAGGGAGACTTATTCATGGGAGATGCAACCCGCAGGAAAATGCGCTGCCGCCAGGAGATTCTGCGAGGAGTGACAGGCGTTCCCCCAACATTTAGGGACTCGTTGCTGCAGGTGGACGAGGTCCGTTTCCTCCCTTCTCCATCACTGCAGAATGCCAATGAATATTTAATTTGTAAAGAAAACTGAATAACACAGCACTTCATAACCTAATGGTAGCACACAAGCCATTCACAAGTTCTGCCACAGGCAAGCACAAGGCACAGGCGACACGGAGCAATGTGACTCTAGCACATTGATCCCCCAGGCCATCACATCCTGGGAAAATTGCAATCCAGGCCACAAGCCCAGTCTTGGAAAGCTCACCTGTTTCTACTCATTCCTTAAGCAGTCCTGGTTCTAATCTGAAGAACAGAAGTACTTATACTGAGGAGTAGAAGTTACTCAAGTAGTGAACTTGTACTTTGCCAAAGATGTAAAATAATAGTTATTCTAAACACTGAACAAGTCCACAAAATAACCAAAAAGAGTTTTTCTTATGTCTAGCATAGACTAATCTGGTAAAGACAGATTCTGTCTGTGACTTTTGGGATCTGTCTATAATTGTTAGCCATTAGTAGCTGGATCATGGCAAAAAAAATAACCTGAAAATAAACAGAACAGTCAAGCCTAGGGTTGTTGTTAGGGATATTAAGGGGGGAAAAGACTGTATAAGCTAAATTTAAAAAAAAAATCAACCAGAATTCTTTATAGCAGAGCTTCTTAAACACTATTTAACATGGACCTGCATTGTGACTCTCCATCAGGGACATACTGTACAGAAATTCTCCAACTTAGTTATCATAATTGACTCTAGACTCATTACTCCCAATGTGTTTCAGAGAGTAGGGAATATCACATCAATTCAACTTTAGTGCTTTGTAAAACTCATTTGTCAAAATACTAGTCTGTTCTAAGAATCTCATTTCCAAAGAAAGACCATTCTAAAAGATGCTAGGCCTATGTGCAATAAAAGGTCATCATGACTAGGATGGTTTAGATTTATAATGTCCAGAGTCTCATGTGTTTCAAGGTGTTTTCAAAGGGTGATTGGATCATGAGGGTTCTAACTTCATTCACAGATTAATCTATTAATGAGATCATAACTTGATAGAATTATTGGCAGCTAATGGAATTTAGGAAGTGGGGCCTAGTTAAAGGGCTTGGGTGATAAAGCGTAATCTTGGAGACTATATCTGACCCATGGCCCATTCCTCACTGGGTCTTTCCCTCTGTCTCTGCTTCCTGACTGCCATTAAGTGAGCAATTTTCCTCTACCATGTCCTTTGACACGATATTTTTGCTTCACTATAGGCCTAAAAGCAAGGAAGCCATGTGACCATGAACCGAAACCTCTGAAACAGTGAGCCAAAATAAATCTGTCTTCCCTTAAATTGATATTCTCAGGTATTCTGTCACAGTGACAGCAAGTTGATCCAAAGTTACTTTGAGACTCAGGCTGTCTGCTGGTAACAGAACATACAATAACTGTTGCTCTTAGTGACAGAAATATTTTATCTTTTTAAATTTCACAGTCCATGAGCTTTCCTAAGAGAATGGTGAAAATGTCAGTACATATTCATGTGTGATAATAACCACAAGGGAAGGTGTAAGATGTCTGATGAAATCAAGAAGTTCACTACATAGGTCAGAAATGAAACTCAGCTAGAAAGGCCACAAGTCTCTCAGACACTTAGCAGAACTCAACAGGGCTGAGATAAATTAATATGAAGAGAGCAATTCAATGCCACCAGCCTGTTACATTTTTATTTATTCTATGCTTTCATACTTTCAGTTATCAAGCAGTTTTTATTTCTAGTCTAGATCTATTGTACTAGGAATCTCACTTCTGGATTAGCTAAATCAAGGTTAAGAAAGGGACATACCCATAAACTGGTATCAAGGCAGCAAATATGCTATGCTATACAATTTTGGATTATAGCGGATGCATACGTTTCAAAACAGTCACACTCCTCTGTTATGTATCCTGGATAAATTATAACCCTATTAGGTATCCAATGATCCTACAATACTAAATAAACAGGTGTGCCTTTATGTCTACTTTGAAAGCAGTGATTCAAGTTTTTCCTTTAAGTATCTATGATTCAAGTGTTCTCTATATAGTGGGTTTATCTTGATAAATACTTACGGAGTATTCTGTATTTCCATTTTCACAACACTATTTCACTGGAATTATTTGCTAAATACCAGATCAGGGGTATGCTACAGCACTATGTAGTATTATAGTGTACTTCCAGTATAGTACCAGTAATAGGCACAAAAACAAACACTCAACAAATAATCATTGAATAAATTAATACTTTAAGAAACCATATGAAATATTAACTCAGAAGGTTAAGTAAATAATGGACAAAAATTATTGGCTGTACCATACCAGGAACAAATAAAAGACCCGCCCTCTTCAAACCCTTTATGGGTAGTCACACCTGTAAGTCTTTTTGGCAGAAAGTTCTAGAAACTCTGTTTCCCCAAAGTACAGACCGAGCTGCTGATGGCATTGGTAGACATCCACAATGGCAATACTGTTAGTGAACAACAAAAAGCATCTTTTTTCCTAGTAAGTGTCATCCCTGCCTTACAGGACAGTATCAATTTATAATTTATGCTATGAAAGCTAAACAAAATACTTACATTAAAGCAACTTACAGAGTAAATATTTAACAAATAATAGTTTCTCTTTATACTTTTAGGAGTTCTAGTAAACAAAGCAAACCGAAAGATTCTGAACTGTTTATATTTTAATGCTGGAATTAAAACATCTTTTTAAAATATCAGCTTCCAATTCACTGTTCGTTTGTTTTGTTTTGTTGGTCCCGGGGATCGAATTCACAACCTCACACCTGTCAGGCAGGCGCTTAAGTCACTGAGCCAGACTCCCGGCTCTCCAATTCACTGTTAATGGCATACAAAGTGTTTAGGAAGTACTAAAAATAACTGAGCAGTACCCATATCAGTTTCATTATGCCTGTACAATGTAAGATTTGGGGGAAAATATGTTAAAAATAAATGCAGAAAAAACCCTGATATTAGCCCACTATTACATATTTTAAAACATCATTACATCTATATTTTAAACCCTATAGTGTGAATAAACTGCCAAGGGACAGATCTTTCCTCCATGTACATGTAATTTAATGGCCCAAACTTAGCAGTCAAAATATAAGAATAATATACCAAAAGGAAAAACTTACATATTAGACTGATAACCCTTTATCTTGTACTAAGAAATTACTTTGCAAAAAAACTTGAGTTGCTGAGATAAGGTGGAAGCTGCTGTGCTTCACTTAATACGAGAAGATAAGCATTCAGAAACTGGGTCCCTGAAAATGCAACCTAACAGCAATTCAGTGTTTGCCAGACACTTAGCCAGCAATCTGACACTTTTAAAGTGGTAATTTCAAGACCCAAGCCTTTATGAAACACACTGTGCACCAAAATTCCTACATCTCAACTTGGACACCGCCCAAGTATGGGGGCAGTGTCTTGGGCTCTTGGTTTTATTGCTGGGTTTTTTGCTGCTTTAGTTTTCACTTTAACTTCCTCTTTCATTAAACTTAACACAAGACCAAGGGTAATGCCTACTTTCTGAGTAAAAATAGAACAAAACAACATGTGCCATATACTATAATAATAATGCTAAGGCTCACTAAAAGCACATACTACATCTAAAAATTTTACAAGTATAAATTAATTTCAGCCTCACAGCAACCATACAGAGTAAGTGTTAATACTATTTCCATTTTAAGTAAGAAAATTGAGGTAGAAGAAGGTTAAGTAATTTGTCAATAATCACAAAAATATTAAGTGAAGGAAGCAAGATTCAACCAAGGAGGTCCAGAATCCGGACACTTAGGCACCATGTTTTATTGCCAATGTAAATACTTTGCATTAGATCCTACAAGATCTATAAGATCCTAAAACCAAAGCTGCCATGAGTCCCAGGATTCTCTGCATTTTGGTAGAAAATTCAACCTTTAATTATAATTAAGTCTTTTGGTTGAATATTTTTTCTTCCACTTTTAATGGAATAATTTAATTTAGCAGAAAATAATTTCTATGAGGTGCTTTATTTCTGTAAATGTCTCACTTTTGCTGTTTGCTGTGAAATAAATGCAATTTAAAATACAGATATTCATTTTATCTTTTTTATTTTTATTTTTTAAAATTTTATTTTAAAGATAGCAAAATCCAACAAAACACAACAGAACAGAGTCAATCAAAACAAAACACTAGCACTGGTGCAGAGCTTCAAAGCAAGATACTAGGAAAACAATAGCTATTATAGTACATCTTGTTATCATCACAATAGTTGACCATTCCATCAGGTATAGTAAAATCAAACCAAAAACAAAACAGAATAAAACCAATCAAAACAGAATATGAAATAAAGCAAAAAAAAAAATTAATCAGAATAAAGCAAAACAATGTGAATACTGGGCCTCAAAGACAAGACTGAAGGGAATCCCCCATATTTGCTACATTGCATACTGTCATCCTCCCAAGAGATGCTCAGACTGCCGGCCCCAGGCCTGTAAAATCAACCATTTTATGTACCTTAGTTGCTATCAACTTAGCTGGTCCTCTTCAAACCAGTAGGTTGCTTATGGGGGGTAGGGTAGGGGTTTTCATTCTCAGCCTGCACACCGGTAGGCACACAGGAGGTATAGTCCTTTCTCTTCCTGGAGTCCGCATCACTCACCAGGAAGGCAGGATAGTTGTCTTCTGGTTGGATCCTCCCTGACCCAACATGGCGGGTTCTTGGGAGACACAGATCTGTCCCTTCCTGGAGTCCGTGTCACTCACACCACTAACCAGGGAGGCTGGTTAGTTGTCTTTTGGTTGGATCCTCCCTGACCCAACATGGTGGGTTCTCAGAAGGCATAAATCTCTCTCTTTTTTTTTATTTTTTTATTTTTAAGAGAATAAAACCAAACAAAATAAAACAGAATAAGGCTAATCTAAACAAAACAGTGAAAGTGGTACAGAACTTCAAAACAAGGTAACAGGAAATCAACAATGGCTGCCATATTGCCTCTTGTTATCTTCAAAATAGCTGCCCACACCTTCAGATGTAATAAAATAAAACAAAAAACAATAGAATAAAACCAATCAAAACAAAACAGTGAAAGCAATACAGAACTTTAAGATAACAGGAAATCAACAATGGTTACCATAATATATCTTGTTATGTTCAAAATAGCTGCCCCCAGAATGGGTCCAACCAGGCCCCAACTCGCTGGGCCTGTGTGGCGCCAGCTCGCGTCAAGGGAGAACTGATCCGCCTTCCGGGGTTGGGGGCTCCATGACCCCGGAGGAGAACCAGAATGGGTCCAACCGGGCCCCAACTCGCTGGGCCCGTGCAGCGCCCGCTCGCATCAAGGGAGAACTGATCCGCCTTCCGGTGTTGGGGGCTCCACGACCCCGGAGGAGAACCAGAATGGGTCCAACCGGGCCCCAACTCGCTGGGCCTGTGCAGCGCCCGCTCGCATCAAGGGAGAACTGATCCGCCTTCCAGGGTTGGGGGCTCCGCGACCCCGGAGGAGAACCAGAATGGGTCCAACTGGGCCCCAACTCAACTGGGCCCGCACAGTGCCAGCTCGCATCAAGGGAGAACTGATCCACCTTCCGGGGTTGGGGGCTCCACGACCCTGGAGGAGAACCAGAATGGGTCCAACTGGGCCCCAACTCGCTGGTCCTGCGCAGCACCAGCATGCGGGCTCGGAATCAAGGACATCATCCTTTACCCCCGCCCACCCCCCAGTAAGCAAGCTGCTGGCTCTGAGGTCTGGCTAAATTGATGGCAACTAAGGTACATAAAGCAACTAAATGCTAGTGTTTTTTTGTACATTTTGCAGGCCTCTGATGGGCACCCTGAATGTCTCTTTGCATGATGACTGTAGGCAATGTTACAGATACGGGGAACTCTCTTCTGTCTTGTCTTCGAGGACCAATGTGGTTCTCACCATTTTGCTTTACTCTGATTGTTATTATTTTTCTCTTTTTTTTTCTTTATTTTATATTGTTTTTATTGATTTTGTATTGCTTTGTTTTTGGTTCAATTCTACTACACCTGTTGGAATGGTCAGCTAATCTGAAGATAGCAAGGTATGTTATAGTAGCTATTATACTCACATTATCAGTCTTTGAAGTTCTGTACCAGTCCTACTGCTTTGTTTTGATTGACTTTATTCTGTTATGTTCTGTTGTATTTTACTATCTTTAAAATTAAAAAAAAAAAATAGCTGACCAAGCCATTAGATATAATGAAATCAAACCAAACAAAGAATAAAACCAATCAAAACAAAACAATGAAAATGATATAGGACTTTAAAACAAAATAATGGGGAATTAACAGTGGCTACCACCTTCCCTTTTTAGATATTTCCTCCCCTTTCACTTTCACAATATCTTTTGTACATTTTGGATTCCACTAACTCCTTCAGTTATTATACTGGGGAAACAACATGATGTTTACCTATGTGAGTCTGAACCATTTCACCCAAGAGCATGATCACAAATTGCATCCATTTACCTACAAGAACCTTGTGATTATCCTTCTTTATAGTTGAGTCACTTTCCATTGTATAAAAATGCTGTATCTTTCTTAACCATTTTGCAGTTGATGGGCAAACCACCCCTGCTTTTTTCTGGTTTCCTGTCACATGGAAAAATTGTTTTCTCTCCTTTGACTTTTGGTCTATAAATTTCCTTTCAAGTTATATGTGTCTCTTGTATGAATCTTACTGATGGATCTTGTTTCTTGATTCACTCTGCCTGTGTTTCTATTTATTGGTGAACTGAGGGCATCTACATTAATGGTTATAGCCAATATGCACTGGTTTGTCTCTTCCACAATTTTTTCCTTCCATTGGCTCCCTACTTTTCCCCTCTATTCAGTTGTCTGCCCCACTTAGTAATCCCACTCTACTACCGTTCCTGTAACGGTGGTCATTTTTATCCCTCTCCAGAATATCCTTCAGTACTCTTTGCAGGGTTGCTTCAGTGATCATAAATTCCTTCAGTTGTTTTTTGTCATGGAAGTATCCTATTTATCCATTAACTTTGAAAGACAGTTTTGCAGGGCACATCAATTTGGGTTGGAAATTATTTTCTTTCAAGACTTGAAATACTTCTCTCCAACCTCTTCTTGACTTGATGGTTTGTGTTAAGAAGTCTGCATGATTCTGATGGATTTTCCTTTATAAGTGATCTGTTTCTTTTCTCTAACAGCTTTTAATATTCTGTTCCTGTGCTGAATTTCTGGGATCTTGATTATTATATGTCTGGGTATAGATTTATTTTGGTTATGGCTAGTTGGAGTTCTATATGCCTCATTTACCTGTATGTCAGGTCCTTTTCCTATGCTTGGGAAGTTCTCTGCTATTACTTCTGTAAATAGTTTCTTTATGTCATTTGTGTTGACTCCTGCTTTTTTGCTGACACCTATCACTCTTAAATGATTTTTCTTTGAGTTGTCTTGCAGCTATTGAATTGTTACTTCCTAGTTCCTTGCTATTTTTTAAGAGGTCTTTCCTTTTGTGATCACTAGCTCTCATCTGCTCTTCCTGAAATTCTATCTTCAATTTCTTTCAAGCAGTTTTGCCAGCTTTCAATGGAGTTTTTAATTCCTGGATATCTCTTTGAGTCTCTTTCATGTATTAAAATTCTTCTCTACTTTGTTCATTCAAGGTTTCCCTCATTCTCTTACGCTCTATTTTTTAATCAATGTCTTCTTTAGATATGTTCAACAACCCTTTTATTATGTTTGTCATTTCTTCTTATACCTGACACGATATATTTCTGATCTGATTTCTTTTACAGCCTAATGAAATAGTTTGTTTACTTCAGTTGCCATCATCCCAGAAATTTCAGGTGTGTGACTTCCACTTTCTTCCACGTCCATGTCTCCTGGACTTGTTCTGTTTGGGCTGGAGGCCAGAGATTGCCTTTTGCTCCTTTGTCTTCAACATTTTCCTGGGTTCCTCCAGATGAGTGGGTTGTGGGGTCCCAAGCACTTCCCAAGTTGGCTATCCATCCAGGGTGTAAGGGGATGGGTCAGGCACCTGGGTTTCTCCTAATTTAGGTTCCCGGGGAGGCAGTGGGGTATGCAGTGAGCTTCTCTAGACTCTGGTGGCTTCTCCAAGGCATGGATGGTTGGTTCTCCTGGCCAGTGCAGCCTACAAGTTCCTGAAGCAATGGCGGTTGGCAGATTTATACGGGCAGGGCTGGCTGTTTCTTCTCCCTGCCTGCACTGACTACCTACAAGAGAGTCCCAGTGGCAGCCTGCATGTGCGCAGGGGTTGGGTTGGCTGCTTCTCCTAGCCCATGCTAGTTACTTACTGGAGAGTCCCGATGGTGGCCTGCATGCTTGCAGGGGCTGGACTGGCTTCTCTTTTTTAAATTTTATTTTAAAAGCCAGATATATCTTAAAAGATCACACAATAGGTAAATTATGTAGTGAAGACACATCAAATAAGGCTGATGAATAAAAAGGCACATCTGAAACACTTAGTAGGAGCAGAAAGAATTGTTCTTTTCTAAGGCAGGAGAGAAAAACAGACATATTAAAACTATTTTTTCAGGTGAAAGTTTCAGTCAGTGGAAGCAATTAACACTGGCTTCTTTTCTCCTTTGTCCAAAGCAGTCTTTGCTCTCCTTGTCTTCTGAGAGGTATTCAGTCTTCTGCTGTGTAAAATGACACATCATGGCAATGGCCAGAGCTGAGATGGCTGGGATCACCCAGCTGATCCACTAACTGGAATTAGACTCAACAGTAGTAATAAGAGTTTCCAGGAAGAACAAACATCATGAAAATGGCCATTCCCCCAAAATTATTATACAGATTCAATGCAATCCCAATCAAAATACCACCTGCCTACCTCACAGAGCTAGAGAAAGCATTCCTGAAATTCATCTGGAACCAGAAAAGCAAAGGCAATTCCAGGCAACAAAGGTAAGGCAGAAGGCATCACAATCTCTGACTTGAAACTATACTACAGAGCTACTGTGATAAAATCAGCATGGTACTGGAATCAAAACAGACCTGAAGATCAATAGAATAGATTAGAAGATACAGCCACAACTACAAACACACTCAGACACCTCATCTTTGACAAAGGGGCCAAACAGGTACATTGGAACAAAGACAGCCTCTTTAACAAATGGTGCTGGAAAAACTTGCTTTCTATATGCCGTAAACTAAAACTAGATCCATGCTTATCACCATGCACTAAAATAAAGTCAAAATGGATCAAAGATCTGAATACAAAAACAGAGACACTAAACTTACTAGAAGACAGAGTAGGTAAAAATCTCGATAACATAGGAGTAGGCAGAGAGTTCATGAGCAAAAATCAAATTGCATGGGAAACACTTCCCAGAATCAACAACTGGGATCTCATCTTACTACAAAGTTTTTGCATGTCAAAGGAAATCTCCAACAGAGTGAAAAGAAAACCCACGAACTGGGGTTCCAACAGAGTGAAAAGAAAACCCCCATTGTCCATCAGACAAAGGACTTCTATCTAAAACATATAAAGAATTAAAAGAAATCAGGCCCCTAAAATCAAGGACCCAATCCAAAAATGGGCATCTGAGATGAATACACACGTCTCAGAGAAAGAAATACAAATGGCAAATAAATATATGAAAAAATGTTCAACATCCATGGTCATTCGGGAAATGCAAATTAAAACAACACTGAGATTCCATCTCACCCCAGATTCCATCTCACCCCAGAATGGCCAAGATTAAAAAATCAACCAACAACAAATGCTGGAGGGGCTGTGGGGAAAAAGGAACTCTTCTCCACTGTTGGTGGGAGTGTAGACTGGTGCAGCCACTGTGGAAATCAGTGTGGAGATTCCTCAAGAAGCTAGGATTAGAGATCCCATTCAACCCAGCTATCCCACTTGTGGGCATTTTCCCAGAAGAATTGAAAACATCATACCACAGTGATATCTGTGCACCCATGTTTACAGCAACCCAATTTGTAATAGCCAGATCTTGGAAACAACCCAAATGCCGATCAATCAAAGACTGGATAAAAGAGATGTGGTATTTTTATACAGTGGAGTACTACTCAGTTATTAAGAAAGATTGCATTGAGACTTTTATAAGTAAATGGTCACGACTTGAGACCATACTCGTAAGTGAGATAAATCAAACCCACATGTGTAAATACCGTATTGTCTCCCTAGTGTAAGAAACGGAAAAGTATATATGATTCAAAATCTATAATAAATACTACATAAGGGTAAAAAACAGCTCAAAGAGCAAAAGTAATTGGGAAGGGAAAAGGCGGAAAGAGAAAAGGGAAAAGGAAAAGATATAAACCTGTATATGTGTATATGTAAGATAACTAAAATGAACACACTGTTGAATGTATTCGTTATTGAGAAAGAACAATTAATACTCATATGATTAGATCAATTTTACATGTCTACCTCTGTTAATGTAAGTAACCATTTTAAAGATAACGATACGCAATATTGCAACTATTGTCAAGTTTCTATCATCCGGTTTTGTAAACCTGCAATGTTACTGTTGTGCATTTACTCTAGTCGTTTGTTTGTCTCTTTTGCTTGTTGTCTTTGTTATATATTTCTTTTTTTTCTTCTTCGTTTAAATTAAAAAAAAAAAAAGAGTTTCTAAAGGCTTGGCTAACTTTGGTCTGTCATCAGGGTGGACCTCCCCAGTGATATATGCTTTAAACAGTTTTCCAGCATCAACAGAATGACCAACATCTTCAAAATTCTCCATAGCATCACCTCCAATTTGTTCTCTTAAGACTTCTTCCCCAACAGAATGCTCTTCCAGAAAGTGGGTCAAACTGTATGCCTTGTGGTGCAGGATCACCCACGTGCTTTTGCTATCTCTGTACTTCTCAATCTCTTCCAAGGTATAGTACTACACAGCCTGGTCCTCCTGCCTGGTCATCTCAGTAAGAAACCAGCCACCCCAGGTCCAGAACACACAGCCATGCTAGGTGCAGCACTGTGCTTGTCTCAGCCACCAGGACGTTCCCTATGCCTAGATATTTATTTTAAATTAAAGTACTAAATAAAAGACACCTTAATATGGAATATATATATATATTGGTATTATGATCATATTTACATTTCAAAGTAATAAATTCTAGCTACTCTCTTTCCATATAATCTTTTGCCTCCTTTGGTATTTTGAAATATGAAGATATACTTTATAAAACTGCTTCTTAACAGGCATATTCGGGAAAATTACCGTGCTAGCATTTTGTCTATTAGAAATTTATGAAATTAAAAGCAAATAACTAGGAAAGAAACACAACTCATACTTTTTGTGTTGGTTTATTTTATAAGTACTGCCAACTAATAAAGAACTACAATCTATAAACACAAATGTTGGCTTATAAAGGGAGAAAATATCTCACATTATGTATAACACCATGTAGGCTGAGAAGGTGATTTCCAAATATTCTCTACACGGTACTGACCAAAAGCTACAGATACAATAGGAACCCCCTAAAGCTCCAAAATAATTCTTTAATATTTCCTTAAACAATATCACATCAACTACTACATTAACATTAAAACTACTATGTAAACAAAAGGCTTCTTAATGTCTACTTGCCTACTTTAAGAAAAATTCATTCATTGGCAACCATACAAAATGAAGACCTTCTAATGACCACCTTCCTCTTAGGGCAACACAGCTACACTCACCCCAAGTAAACTCTTCTGTTAATTTTACAAACATATTGTACTGAGCAACACATTGCCTCTCAGCCTCCTCCAGCTCCCTAGCAACAAACTAAAATTACTAGCATCATAAAGTCCAAATAAATGACTACACACTGGCAACATCTATATCTAAATCACAATGTATTACAAATGAAGATAAATAGCAAAACTTGATTAAACTGATAGTAACTACTTAATAGAAAGCGGAAAAGAGTTTTGCTCTATAAAACGCCCTAAGAAAGCCTGCATGGAACAATATACTGATGAAAGTTAACTTTTGTTCTATAGGAGCCACAGTACAATTTAATTCAAAACCGCAACAAGGGCACTGAGACTTTATACAGGTTCTAGTTTTCCACTGGGCTCACATTTGTCATTCTATGGAAAATCTCTACTAATTAAATAAATTGAGATTGACCTACTCTTGTATAAAATACCTGAAATATGAGTCAAAGAGATATATTAGTCAGTGGAACAATGTGTAGGAAAAAAAGAACTAGGAGAACAAAGAGTTTTATTTCCTAAACTCTACACATTGAATGCAGATATTTTAAAAATGCTTTGCACATTGGAATTTAAAATATCTGTAGGTAGCTCATATGTTTATTCATGTTCTTATAGACTAAGATAAAATGACACCCAACAAAATATAAAACCTCTCTGAGACTGAATCTAATTCCATCTAAAGGCTAGACAATCCCCAAAGTAATAAACAATCCCAATTCTAGCCTAAGGAAGAAACGCAAAGGGAACCAAGCAAAACAAACATTTCTAGTGGACTTTTAAAACTAGATAAAAGTATTCTTTACATGGTCATACATCCAAAACCTCCCCTTCCCCCCAAAAAAGTATAGGTCAATTACAGGTTTCAAAAAAAAAAAAGCTACATTTATCTTAGCAATATGGTCAAAACAATTTTCTGAGGAATTTTCTCTTCTTGTGTAGCTCACCCAAATTGAATCTTTAATATTGTATTTTTAATGCAGCTATTAAAAATCTAAATATTAGTAGCCTCAAATAGGAAGATGGGTATGTACACTTCTCATGGGAGCTTGTGAGATAAGCAAAGTATAGAAACTGCCACAAAGCCAAGAGTAGATGCTCACAGTTAAATTGTTCAGTAGCGATTCTAAATGTTTTCCACAATAAGCACCGGAGTCACGAGGAAGAGGTGTCACTAGATGTGGTGAGACTTCCATAGGAAGAAACAAGGTGTTTTCTTGCATCCAGATCAATGCGACATCTGCAAGGCTTTAGGAGTGTCTCAAAATGACCAATGGGACATGAATTAAAATGAACTGAAACAGATTAATAAATACTCCCTACTGAGTGAAAAACAGATTCCACTAGTATGTTTCAAGATGCTCCTTTCTGTAATTTTTTGAAAGTTGGAAAAAACTCCTTATATGAGCATATATATATCTCAACTAGCAAATTCACTTTTATTAATTTAAAATGAAAGTTGGGCTTTAATTGAAGATCACAGCAAATTCACTTTTATTAATTTAAAATCAAAGTTGGTGCTTAAATGAAGATCACATCACAGCTGCAAAGAAATTTCAACGTGGAATAGAGTAGAAACAGGATATCTGTTTGCAGTTAGCATTTTATACAGCTATTTGTAATTCCTGTTTATACGAAGGATAACATTTCCCTCTGGGAGGACCTCAGAGCATGCAGGATGACAGCATGCATTCAGGAGACAGTCTAAATTCATTGTGAATAGAAGAACCTAAGAATTTTTTACATGAAAATATTTAGATCTCGAATCACCTTGATTCTGAAGCAGTGTCCTGTCTAGTGTAACAGAAAAACAAGCAGCCACATTAGCACACAGACAGTCCAAAATCAGGACTTAGAATAAAAAGCTTTTTCTGCAAATCACCAGCAATTTACAGATAAGCTTACTTCAACAAAGAGCTATAATAAGTAATTATGCTGTTTTTAATCAATGACTATAAAAAGACTATCAAACCAAAACTATACCACAAGTACTTTATCAGGCAAAGTCTTCTTTTTCACATTAAGAAGTTTTATAAATGGGTAGAAGTAATGAGTACCACTTTTTAAAAACTAGCATTTTCTTTTGATCAATTTTATAATTTAATGCAAATATTTTTAAATATAGGCTTGAAACCTGAGAAGCAGCTTTAAGGGGTAATAATGACATCTGTTGATAGAAAGGAAACACTACATTTGATAAATGGATGTTATAAAATACATCATCATACAGAGTTGTTTTTAAATACTAAACAATGAAATAATGTTGAATTTTAAAAATAAAATGTTAATTCAAAATAAGATAAAACAAAAGAGACAAATTTTGCTTCCCTTATCATTTCAACTCTGCAAATGAATCCACTAGTCAACAAACTGCTAGTAAAAAGATCTTGGCTCCTTTTTCTGAGCATGCTTAAAAGCAGTCCTCTAACATATTTTTAATATTCAGGATAGTAGTCTTGGGGAAGGAGGCTTAACCTAAATTTCAAATTTCAAATTAACATATTTTTAAAAATGATAGTATTATTATCTTATATCCTTCCCTATCCTATTCCCTACTTGACTATAGCTATTTAGAGATTCATTTATGCAACTAATAAGATACAGACACCTAAGTGAGAAGAAAATTATAATTGGTAGTATTAGGAATTTTCTTCCTTCCTTATTCCAAATTTTTCCAGATATCATGGTAATTATGTGTACAAGATGTTCACTCTGAAACAAGTGGAAATGACAGATGCAGAGTTCAGAAACCACTGGATTAAAACCACACTCTTGAATATCTTTATTCTTAGAAAATATACCCTGAAGTATCAAGAGTAATATGTTCTAATTGAAGATATTTATATATAAATAAATATAGGTGGTATGTCATCAAAACATATGGTAAAAGTTTAAATTTAAAAATGAATGTATTACAAGAAAAGACACATTGCCATTAATACCCCTCAAAATACTCCCCCTTTGAATACACTTCTCCCACTATCCTTGCCACTTTGTGAAGCAGTTCTAGAAATTCTCTTTCATGAGCATTGTTAGTTGTACTGTCATGGCTGCCTCAATATGATGAATCAATTCAAGATGTTTACTTTCATAGTCACTTTGACTTTGAAGAAGAACCACAACCATGGTCAAGGACAATCCTTAAAGTTTTCATAAGCCTGCCTTTCTAGTGGATGGCATTGGGCGCAGCATTCACTGTAATTTTTTTTATCATACCTGTTAAAAACATGAAACATGACAAGAAATACAGTGGCAAGAATGATGGGCTAAGCGTGTTCAGAGTGAGGGAGAACAAAACAAGGGGGACTGTTCTGAGGGAGATTAATGACAGCACATCTTTATTGTAAAAATTCTTTTTATTTAAACTTGCACTGTATATTTGATCACATTTCATACACATACATCTATGAATACATAAACATGTAGGTGGGCCAAGAGAATGATAGAGCAAATGTAGCAAAATGTAAAAAAATGAGTAACCCAGATAAAGGATTAAAAGGAATCCACTGTAATATTTTTATAACTTTTCTATAAATCTTAAATTATTTCAAAATACAAATAAAAAACCACTCTCACCAAGATTTTAACTAGTAAATATATGCATAAGTGACTTACTAATTGACATAAACCTGAGCACATTTTGTCCAAAAATTTTACTGCTGTGTAGCTATGCATCAATGTATACATATGTGCAGCTAACAATATGCACAATAAGACAGCACTCCTTTCAAAACCAAAAACCTCAGAACAACCACATGTCCATTCCTAAGTGCCTGGATAAACTGAGATATATTAAGTAGAATACTATAGAGCAATAAACTAAAGTACAAATAAAACCAGAATAAATCTCATAAACTAACGTCAGGGAAAGCAGCCAGACACGGAAGAACAGATACTTTATTTTCCCATTTATATATAAAGTGCAAAACTAACTGATGATATGAGAGGTCAGTCAGGCAATTACAGGTGGGAAAAAGAATTCTACAGACTGTTGGTCGCCTTCAGTTCACCTGAGCAGCAGTGACACAGAGGCGGTCCCTCTCTGACCACCCACCTAGCTGTGTGCTTAGGATTGCTGTACTTTTCTTTTCAATGAAAGAGGTTTTTTTTTCCTAAGTGTACTTCTGGCTTATTAATTTTATGCTAAAAGAGTAAATACAAAAATGCATAACAAAAAGACTTCGATTCTGAGAATTTCTCACAACCAAGAAAACATTTAAAGGAACTGAAAGTGACGCTGCATGTTTAAATATATCATCTCGAATAACATAGCCACCAAAAGATGAAGTTTTTCACCCAAAACTAGTACATATGTATCATTTGAATTCAGTACTTTCATTAAGGTGAGGTATTGAGGGCTATGGAAAACTACTGGGAAGAATAATACATACATCTAAGCAGAAATTCCTAAACACAAGCAAATAACCTTATACTCAACAATATATGTAATCTTTTTTCAAAAGTCATTTCTTTTGTACTCTACCTCCTATTCTTAGCGAGCCTTTGACCTTCCTACCAGCTATTTCTAATTGCTACTTTTCAGACACACTTCTGTTTCAGGAAGGAAACTAGAATTCCCCCTTGCTCACTTTAAATACAACAATAAGAAATGGCAAACAGGCTTGACTGAAAGTGCTGTATTCTTATTAACAGGCAGTATTATTATAGAGATAAGGCAAAGTGATGTTTTTAAGTATGAACATTCTTTATTCTCTAAACTCATGGCATATTCCATACACATTATAACATTTTTGTAGCTAACTTTTTAAAAACTGCTCCCACAATGTTACTCCTGAAAAATATTTAAAATAAATTCTCTATTATCTCTACCAGAAATTAGACTCAGTGCTCCAACATAACTTTGTACTAATTCCAAGCAAAGTTTGGAGGCATAATTATATTAATCCAATATTAATAATCTTTCTTAGAGTGAAAATAAATTGACACACATGGAAAAAAGATTCTCCTAAATAATGTAAGGATTAGTCTAATTTGAGTAATTAATGAGGGCTCTCTAGTTATATGCTAATTTTTAGAATATCCTAAGTCAAAAAGAAAACAGGCCAAAAGACTATTCAAGATTTTGGTGGCACACAGATTGGCTGAAAGCATGTTTTCCTCTCCTTGACTACTAGAATCACCAATTATCAAACAACTAGAAGCAACCCAAATGTCCATCAGCAAGAATGGATAAAATGTGGTGTATTAAATGGGATACCATGCAGCAATAAAATAAGGCACCTAGACAGTAAAAGAGAACAACTGTTGCAGACTCTAGAGCCAACAATAACCATTTAGAAGGGTTCCAACTTAGCTCACCACTTTTCAGAGGCTGCCAACACTCCACCAAAAATATGACTGACTCATACAACTTTGATATAATTTCAGATTAAAAGAAAGAAATTCTCAAAAAGTCACCACACCTTATTTCGTGTAGCTAAAAGGACAAGCAAGATTTAATAGGCTGTACATATTTTACATACTAGGAATAGAAATCAAACAAAACAGAACAGCCACAAGAGTCAAGAGATTCTGTCACACTGTGTGAGAGTGCTTGTCAACATGATCCTGTACCCAGACTCAGAAAAGTAAGCCTGTCATTGAAAAACAAAAGCCATGCCTACGCCTAGATAGTATTGTATATACCTATGTACTGGACCTATCAGTGGTTTGGGGGTTCCCTAAAATATACCCAGAGAGGCTAAGAAATAAAAGCATGGTGAGGAAAGTTTTGCTAAGTATGTATTAACACCAGATCATGCTCCAAACAACACAAAGTTTAGACTCTGGGATATGAGGTAAAGAAACACAAATAATATGAAAACACACAAAAAAAGATAAGTCATCAACAACTTTGAAACTACTAGGTTATAGTTGTCTTAATAAAATTAATTGGAATTGAAATCACTATATTAGAAACAGATTAGAACAAGCACACAGAAGGATGCATAAATATCACTCCAAAATCAATCAGCCACTTTTTAGTAAGTTATCAGCATATCACTGCAGAAAATTTGGCTTTGCAAATAGAGGACACTGATCTCACCTGATTTCATGTTCATACTGTGGGGACAGTCTACCTGAATTCTGGTAAAAGCTTTTCAGGAAAGAGGGGGCAGAGAAGGAAGGGGCAGAGGAGGAAGTGTGGAGGCTTGGAAGACTGGAGGAAGAATTACTCTCCTTGTGCATGCGTCGAACTGACGGAAGGAGGCTGAGTACAGAAAATACAGCAAATTCATCTTAATTTATATTTTGGCAAAATCTTCATTCACTATGAAAAAGCATATAAACAGGTTCTTGCTATTAACTTAACCTTTGTTTCAAAGGCTAAATGATGGATCTTACAAGCAAAAGAGAGAGAAGCATGCAGTTGTCTAAGTGGGTGACTGCCCAGGTTACACTCTTACTAATTGAATTCCTCATCTACAAAATATCTCTGTGTTCATCTCTAAAAAAATTCTTCATAATTTTCAGACAAAAAGTGTGTGTTTTTATATGTAAAAAACACCTCACAGGAAAAAAATAAAAAGCACAAATAATTATAGGAAAACAAGTTCCAGAAGGAAAGCATGATTAGGAGAAGTTCAAAGACTATTTCAGAGGTATAAACCCTTCTAAATATTAAAGAACATGTTTAGCTGTTAGACTTCATCATACCTTTGGCTTACCCAATGTTAACGTCATCTGTGTTCTTCCCTGAAGCTTGTGGAATTATGCCACTATGGTTTAACTATGGATTAATCCAAAGCCCTAAGTCTCCTACACAGTTCTTTTTCTTTTAAATAAGATTATTTATATGGTAAGTTTTTACAATGACATAATAGCATCTTTTTATATAAATAGAAACCATTTGAATTTACAGATGACAAAAATGTAGAAAACATAGGGAAGAACTGAAATATCATCTATAGTTTGAAATACTTGATGTTTTAATTCTGGAAAATAATTTTTCCTGGAAAAAAGAAATTTATTACCCTGAATGTACATAACTGAAGTAATCATTTTAAAAATCAGGGTAAGCATATGAATACTTAATCTCCTTCACACATAAATATCTGGACAATTAATTCTGTTGACTTATTTTATTTTTATATTATAAATATCTTACTTTAAAATTTCAAATCATGTAGAAAACAAAAGTAAGAATAAAATTATATCCTTAAAAACATACTAATAAGCTGGGAGATCCCAGCATTTGGAAGCTAAGACAAGAGTATTGCAAATTGGAGCCCAGGCTGGGCAATTTAGTGAGGCCTTGACTCACAATTAAAAAATTAAAAAGGGATAGAGATGCAGCTCTGCATAAATGTCCTGGGTTAAATTCCCAGTACTGCAACAACAACAACAAAATGCAAGTAAATGTGATAATGCTTGATGTAATAATTGGTCTTTTTAGTCAAGTTGTTTCTTGAAATTTTGTTTTTATTTTTTTCTGCAACAGGCATCCTTAACTAACGTTGTTTTCTGTATCAAACCCGTATGTTAAAAGAGAAACAAGATTAGCTCTAAAATATAATTCTGACCTGAACTATCCATAAGAAATATAATCATTCCTCATTTCCAGGCTTACTTCTTCTATTATTTTTCATTAGATGTCAAACAATTTTATTGTTATTTTTAAAAACTATATAAGATCATTTATAATAGACATTGCCTACAATGGTACATAGACCTCTTCTAAATGATATCACTTTATTTTAGATAATATTTGTAGCACTTTTCATATCTAGCTTTAATTTCATATCTAGCTATAAAAAATGCAGTCAATTTTCTCCAAACGAAGGTAGCTCAGATGATACCTTAACCCTGGTTCTCTGCTGTAGGCTGACAGGAAGTTCTCCTGCTTTGTCATTTTCAAATTTGCTGACTCTGACTTTTTTGCAGCCATCACTCAAACTGAGTAATACATATTATCACTAAGCTTTTTGGGGGGAAAACTGCATATTTCATTTTCTCTACTTTTCTGAGGGAAAAAAGTTTTTATCCCAAATGCATTCACTCCTTTGTGGATATGCCTTAACCTTCCCCCATTTCCCTTGGTCACTGAAGGAAAGAAAAATCAATTTATTTTTTATAATCTTTCTAAAGTCTAAATGCTGGTAACAGCATGAAGTCACAATCCTCCTGGACTCCAGAGTGACCAGACGGGATACCATGGGAATTTGATCTCACACCCTGCGCAGAGGTCTGGACTTACCTGCACTGCTCACTGGAGCTCTGCCTCAGCAGAGGGGAGCGCACCCCAGGGCCCCTCAAGTCCTGCAGGTTCAGCTTCCTCTTTGAACTCGATGGTGGGTGGCTGAACGTGTGTGCCCGTCTGCGAAACTGCGGGGAGTCGGAATCCTCCTCAGGGAATGCTTGCCATGCTGAGGACAGCGGGGAGGCTGGCGGTGTCCCTGGTGGAGAGTCCCCTGGTGAGTAGTCCTGAAACGCAAGCACAAGTGAGGTCTTTCTTTCCTCCTTATGAGGGTCACAGCAGAGCTGCCGAAACTCAGAGGTCAACAGCCACAGGGCGTCTCATCTTCCTCCTGAGTCATGACAAAACATATTTTTTTTTCCTTTTACTCAATCTATGGTGAAGGTTAATCAGTCTCACCACAACCCAATGCTTGTGATAAGCAGCTGTAAGGCAGCATCCGTAAAGATAGGCCAGAAAGTGAAAGGCATGATAAAAAAAAAAGGTATTCTTTCCCCTAACACGGTGTGGTCAAAGGCAACTCTACTTTTCTCATTGTTGCCAGAGAGATGAAAAGAGACCAAGATCAAAGAAGGCGGAGCCTGTGTTTACAAATCTCCTAATTTCTGTGATAAATCATCGTATGCTTCCTGTACTGTCAAAACAATATCACAATGCCTACGTGTCCAAGTCTCATGGCAAAGCCTTTAGGAAAATAAAGTTTGTTAAAGATCTTTCTTCGCTCTGGGTGTTTCTATCCAACCAAACTTTCACCAAGGTAAATTCCTATAAAACACATGAAAAACAGGAAATGAATGAAAAGTCAGCTGTGCTGGAATGCATGTCCTGTTGCACGAACAGAATAGACATCATAAATCTTTCAATTCAGTCAGGTATGCTGTTTATACTTTCCAAAATTGACAGGCACCACTATGAAAAGGTGTAGCCTGATAAACATGCGTTAAGGATAACAGACTCAAACCTGGGCTAATTCTCAAATCCATCAACAGAATGTTTAATAAAATGTTTTAATACTGTCCTATTTTTAAAAAAATACTGCATAAGCCTCAGGTTATATGTTGCACAATAAGGGGAAAAAAGAAACTAAGCCTACTGAGAGTTATCTAGAACTTAATGAGGCTGATGTTGCCATCGATATGACAAAAAATGAGGGGAAAAGTAAAATGGAAGAAGAACAACAAAGACAACAAAATCACTGTACCAGTACAATAATCAGGTGGTTCATTCTACACAGATTTGGACCAATGGCTGCTCAAATACTGTCCTCCAAAGCAGCAGTCTGTCTACCAATGATAATTGCCTGAAAGAGCTCAGTTAGCCTGGAAGGGATGCACTCTGTCTCTGCAGGGGAAAGCTTAGCTGAATAAAGAACATGTTAATATCCAGATTCTTCTTATTTACATAATATTTATTTTTTAAAAGCCATATAGGACTCACAACAAATTAGGCATGCATATTACTGTATCAGTGAGGGGTTTTGCTAAATTGCAGTTTGCAGTAAACAAAAGGGAGCTCTGATTAGATACCTTCTCTGAAGCAAGACTGTTAGACCGTTCAAAGCTGTCCACACTTCCAAGCCGACCTCTCATTCTGTTAGCTCCCTAGTGAAGAGAATAAAAGTAAGCCCTTGTATGGTTTGCATTTTTACTTTAAAACTACAGAAGGCAATTTGCAGTTGCCTCTCCACGTGAGCACTGAATCGATCCTTTGTGCTTCACTCAGTTGTCAGCTATTAAACCAGTCATTACATGGGACTACAGTATTCCCAATCTATTTCCATTATTTCAAAGTCAGCTGTTAGATAACAAGATACTCAAATGAAGCATTTTGAAGTTATTTTGGTTACAAGGTTAAACATTATTCATCCATAAAATCAGTGAAAACTCCAGTAATTTTGCATCTTTTAAGATAAATACAAATGTGGCAGGTATAGCAAAACAAATCAAGAAAGTGATAAAGATAACAGTTTAATGCACACAACCTCTAAACTGTGTATTAGTCGGCATAATCGACATTACAGGATTATAATAAATAGGTTGAAAATAAAACAGAAAACTGCCTTGGAAAATTTATTAATTTTGCTTCATTCACTATTGGTAAATCGGTTCTATTTTTTTTTTTTTTTTTAGTTCTGAGGACTGAACCAAGGGTCTCCTCCATGCATGTACTCTACCAAAGAGCTACATCAGCCCTTTTGATTTCTGAGATAGGATCTTGCTAAATTACCCAGGCTAGGCTCAAATTTACAAGTTTCCTGCCTCAATCTCCTGAGTAGCTGGGATTACAGGTGTGAGCCACCCACCCAGCAGCAAATTGAATCTTCTTTCTGTAGTGTAGATATCAAAAGCGATCAGAGGTCAGTAAGAGATCATTTTGCCTATTCCCCTCACTTTACATAGGAAGGAAGAAGGAAGACTGACTAACAAAGCAAAGGACACTAAGGCACCACATCATCCAGAGAGCCTTAAAAGACCAAGCACAGACTAAGAAGTTCTACATAACTCTAAACAAATGAAAAGGTTCTAAAAGGAACGACTGGGAGTAAAAGTCAGGTTGATGAGACAGTGAGTGCTAAAGGAAAATATGTACAATATTTGCATAGTACTTTATAGTTTTGAAGTTTGTCTCCACACATACGTGGGTTTAATGGAAGGAGCAGAAGAGACTGATTCATTTTAATTTTGAAAGCAATACCTACACAAAGTTTCAGAGGTCCTATTGTACTATCAAAGTTTATATGAAAAAGTGAGTCAGCATCCCTTTCTCTCACACTGTGAAACTCACTCCCCCAAAACCAAATCTTGAAATTATTTATAATGATGTTTCCGGGATTCACCTCATACTACTATTTCTTAATCTTTCCATTTCAGGCATTATCTGTTGACTTCTTATTCTAGATGACATTTTAGTAATCTCACTCCAATACCTACCTCTACTCCTCACACACATTTCTCTCTCCCTCTCCTCCCTCAGTCTATATAGTTACATCACAAGTTTCACTAAATCAGTGGCTTGTGCTTAGTTTATTACAATTTGGTAAATACTGTTAGCAGCTAAGTTACCTGTTCGCTAGAATTACATGTAAGTACATCTCATTTCTTGTGCATTTTGTTTCTCATGGAGTTGATGACTCTATCGGCAACCAGAAGTTTATTATGAAACTCTCCAGCAGCTTGCAATGTGGTCAAACATCACATGATACATCAATTAGAGTTTTTTTCTTTATCTTTGAGTTAATCATCATGAAGACATCTGCATTCTTGCCCTAATCTGGACTCACTCTGTAGATCTCTCTAGTCCACTGTTCACTCTCGACCTAGAAATTTCTTTGATTCTCTCCTCAGTTGGAATGAATGTCTGTCTCCCAGATCCCATGACTTCTTTTTCAGTTTACTTCCTCATTTTGGTTGAACACATTCCTCAGGTGCTTTCTGAGAAAAACAGAGACTGGGTGATAATTTAACCTACATGCCTGTAAATGTCATTATTCAATGCTTGTATTTAATTACTAGTTTTTCTGAACATATAATTCTTGTTGGCAATTTCCTTTATAATATGTTAACATCACTCAAGGGTCCTTTGATTCAGAGGTCAAGTGGCACTGTCAATCATGAACCCATAGCCTGTGTGTATGACCAGTTTTTTCTTTTTGCAACAGAATCTAAATTTATCCTTGGGAACTCTGAAATTTCACAACAATGTGCCCTGGCATCACTTTTATTCAGTTATTATAATATACACTATCTGAATCCATTAAATCTGGAAACTCCTATTCATTAACTCTAAGAAATTTTTAAGAATTACTTCTTTAAAAATTCCTTGCACACATTTTCTCTTTCTGGAGCACCCACCATTTGGCTTTTGGATTTCCAGGCTGACCTTTTAAATTTTTGCTTTGTTCTGTTTTCCAGCACTTTGTCATTTTGCTCTATTTTCTGGAAGGTTTTTTCCTTTTTTTTTTTTTTTTTTTTTTTTTTTTTTTTTTTTTTTTTTTTTTTTTTTTTTTTTTTGTTTTTTTTGTGTTTTTTTTTTTGTTTTTTGTTTTGTTTTGTTTTTTATCTGTAGCTTCCTAGGTTTCTACTGGAATTTTCTTTGTATGTCTACTGCCAGAAAGTTTTATGAGCTCTTTCTTGTTTTCACCTAGCTTTTTTATGTGGACAATGTCCTCTTGTTTCACAGAAACAATATTTATTCTTGTCTATGCATAACGTATTAACATTACAATAGTTATAATAGTCATATCACTAAAAAAATTACCAGCTGCATCTGATAATACTGAATGCTTACCAGGGGCCATACACTGTATAAGCATTTCACACTGTATTATCGCAATCCTCGTAGCTATAATTATGTAGCTCAGTTTTATAGACAAGAACACTGAAGTTCTGATAAGTTATGCTGCCTAAGTTTACGCAGCTATGGGACAGAGCAGCAATGTGAACACAGGCAAACATAATTTAAGTGAAGCTCTTGAGCTCCTTCTTAATACCACCACTCTAAACTAGAGTTTAATTTAAAAAAAAATAAAGAAAACTAACCTACATTGGTTAAGTGAAATTTTGCTAATATCTTAGTACCTTATCAAGGTTCTTTCAGTTCTTAAATTCTGTGTGATAACTAACATACTTCTAAAAAATAAACTAATATATTATAGGTTTAGTGTGTGAATATTGTGTGGTAAAGAGGAAAATGGTAAAGATCAAGTTTCTTTCTGTGATTTTTAGTAGCTACTTAGATGAAAACATGTCTGGTACCTCAAACAGGTGATTTGCTCATAACAGAGAAAGTAGTCAGATGGGTACCCACCATTTCCATTATTAGAAAAGCAATTTAAATCATATATTTGACTCACTGCATCTGTCATTTTTGCACAAAGAAGAATAAACTTATCTTAAACTATACTATTATCATTAGTTCATCCATCTCCAGAAGTAGATAGTGGATTTTACTCTGAAGAAAGTGTAAAATGAGCACTTATTTTCAAAGGACTAGCATTTTATATTAGTATTTATTCTAAAAAAACTTCAACTGAAAAAACAGCAACAAAGCCAGAATATAGGATTTTGACTTTTACCTTTGAACTGACATTTTCAGTTTTATATTATGATTTTGTAATTCATGCTAGAACCCCTTCCCTTGACCTACTTTTTATTGTTGATGAGCTGAGCTTTAAAGTTTTTTTTAAAAACAGATCCTACATCTTAAGCAACTATAGTTAGCTAAATAAAATATTTTGATACACAAAAACGGCAGCAATTAGGAGTTAAACTCTATGACTCAAATGAGAATTTTCTACCATACAGAGGGAAAAAATAACAAGCTATAGTACACAAAACCCCTTCTGCTATGTAACTTTTCACACAAGTTTCCAGCCTTCTTAGCAAGCCTATTCTGCTGCATATGGCACAAACAAGATCTTGTTGGGTCACAAAATTTATGACATCTGGCATCACTTCGGGATACAAAGCCACCACATTCACCTTGACCAAAATAGAATGGCTGTGTCCTTGCTGGGAGTCATCACAGCAATTTGAGGCATGCAGAAGAGGCACTTCAAAGTCGGCCATGTGCACACTGTGCGCAAGGCCAAAGTACTAAACGGAAATAAAGACAGCAGCACTCTGATGACCCTTATGCTATGCTATAAATGCTAGAGGTTTCAAGCTTATTACAGGACAGGCCGCCACAGATGCACAGGGTAAAGTTTCCCTCACATACGGACATTTAATCCTCAGAATGACGTGAGGTAAGCTGGTATCGCTATGTGTTTTACACAAGTGGGGAAACGATATGGCTTAGAAAAAAAATTGTCCAAATTCATAAATATAAAATCTGGTAGGGTCAAATCTTGCCTTCATATCCCCTGACTGCCTAGTTAATGTCCTTTCTAATAAAATAAAATTCACTAAACTGAGTTCAATTCTGGCAGATGTTACTATTGGACACTGGTTCCCTGTTTATGGTATTACTGCTTTAAGAATTATACTTAGAGTAGTGGCTCTAGAACTTCAGCATCACCTGGAGGACTTGTTAAAATCCAGATGACTGGACCTCAACTATAAAATTCCATATAAGTAGGCCAGGATGTTACATGCTTATCATGCCCATATAATACTAATGATGCCTGTGTGATAACACTCCATGAACAAATGGCCACCCTGGAACAGGGACAATCACAAATGAATTAAGTTACAAAATTAAGACTGCATATTACAATCACTAGTAGAGCTTCCAAAGCACTGAAGTGTCACTGTCTCACATTCAGGATATTTTCACACAGTGAAAGTTGGGTTGGGCCTTGGCATCTGTACAAACTTTGGAAAACTCCTTAAATGCTGCTGTCTGTAGGACTAAGATGGAAGGCACAGATGGGCGGATACGATTAGATCCACATGAGTGCTCATTTCTATGAAACAAGTTCTTTGCTGAAATAAAAGTGGTTATTCTCATTGAGTAAGGCTATTACTAAAAAATGAAAATTACAAGTATTGGCTACGATGTAAAGAAAATGGAATCTTCATGGATTGCTGGTGGGAATGAAAACATGATGCATCCAACAAAGGAAACAATCAGCAGAGTAAAGAGACGAATTACAGAATGGGGGGAAATTTTGCCAGTTGTGCCTCAGACAGAGGAGTTATATATAGAACATACAAAGAACTCAAAAAATGATCCTATCAGAGCCAGATGCCAGCCCTATTCACAGACTACAGGGGAGGAGAACAAGAAGTCGACAAGAAGCTAAGACCTCCTGTGAGTCGGCACCATGCGTGGGCTGATGGGAAGAGCCAGAAGCCAGCCCCTTCTGGTGCACGCAGGTAGGGAGACAAGAAGAATGAATGCCCCACCACTACCACCACTACAACCACCTAGTGACCTACTGATCTGGAGAAACACAGGCTGTAATGATAGTTAATGTGGTAAAATACAACTTAATGCTTATAGTGTTTAGTGTTTCACTGATTTTGCAAGCCTAAAGCCAGTAGTCTGAACAATTATTCAGAGGATAACAATACACAATGTAGCATCCATAGGGGATCTCCGTCTGAAGGTGGTGGCTATTATTAATTCTCTATTACCTTGTTTCAAAGTCCTGTATCATTCTCATTGTTTTGTGTGGTTGAGTTTTACTGTTTTATTTTTATTTTTTTTTTGTGTGTGTGTGGTGTCTGATAGCATGGGCAGCTACTTCAAAGATAACGAGATGTATTATGGTAGCCATTTTAGATTTACTATTACCTTGTTTTGAAGTCCTATATTGCATTCATTGTTTTGTTTTTATTGCTTCTATTCTGTTTCTGTTTTGTTTGATTTTACTATGTCTGAAGGTACGGGCAGATATTTTGAAGACAACAAGAAGCATTATGGTAACCATTGTTGATTTCCTATTATTTTGTTTTGAAATTCTGTGTCACTTACACTGTCTTATTTTGATTGACTTTATTCTATTTTATTTTGCTTGGTTTTATTTTCTCTAAAATAAAATTTTAAAAAATATCCAATCAAAAAATGAGTAACTAAAATGAATAGATGTTTCTCAGAAGAACTACAAATGGCAAATATATGAAAAACATGTTCAACACACCTGGCTATTAGAGAAATATAAATTAAAACAACTCTGAGGTTTCATTTTACACCAGAAAGAAAGGCTATGATCAAAAAATTAAATAACAAATACTTAAAAGAATGTGGGAAAAAAGGAGCCCTTCTACATGGTTTGTGAAAATGTAAACTAGAAATAGCCCTTATGGAAGCCAGTATGGGGGTTCCTCAAAAAACTAAAACTAGAAATTCCATTCAGCCCAGCTATTCCCCTTCTAACTATCTTTATTAAAGAGTTAAAGATATCATATTACAGTGATACATGCATACCCATGTTTATAGCAGCACAATCCATAATAGTTACATCTTGGTCTATATGTTCAATAGGTACGTGGATAAAGAAAATGTGGCATTTATACAAAATGGAGCACTACTCTGCCATAAAGGATAAATGTAAGTCATTTGTAGGAAAATGTATACACCCTGAGACCACAGTGTTAGGTGAAATAAATCAGACACACAAGCTTAAATATCACATGGTCTCTCTTATATGAAAATCCCAAAATATAAATAAAGAGCAAAATAAAAGATAATAAGAAAAAAAGAGAAGAGCTTTTGGAAAAGGAAAGGGGGCCAAGAAATGAAGGGGGCGGAAAAAGGGAAAGGGATGAAAAAAAAAGAACTAAAATGTGTTATGTGCATGGATCAACTCCCCATGAGGAATAAAATCATCATGTACTGCAAACATACTAAAAAAAGATAAAAACTAAAAAAAAAAAAAGTTACATACTTTATGGAAAACAATATAATTTTCTTCCCAATTAAAATACCCCCAAAATAAAAATACAATTACCATACATTTCAGTAAATTCCACTTATGGGTACATGCCAAAAGAACCAAAAGTAGGAACTCAGATATTTGTACACCCATATTAATGATAATATTATTCACAGCAGGCAAAGGTAGAAGTATCCCAAGTATCCTCTGATAGATGACCGAATGAACAAACTGTGGTATGTCCATATCCAGAATATTATTTGGCATTAAAAATAAAATTCTGAAACATGTTACAACCTTGAAGACATTATGCTAAGTGAAGTAAGCTGGTCACAAAAGATCTAACTACTGTTGATCTACTTACAATGAAATTATCGAAGAAGTCAAATTCATAAGCACAGAAAGTAGAATAAATAGTAACTGCTAGGAACTAGGAGTGGGGGATGAAGAACAGGGAGTTAGTGTTAATGTATGCAGCTTCAGTTTGGGAAGATGAAAAACACTCTGAAGATGGGTAATGTTAGTGGCTGAACAACAATATGAACATAGTTACTGACACTGAACTATACCTTTGAAAAGATTAAAATGAAAATCTTTATATTAGTGTATACGTATTTTACCAAAATAAAAAAGAAAATAGATGGCTGCAGATGTAGCTCAGTGGGAGAACACTTGCCTAGTATGCACAAGGTGCTAGGTTCAATCCCCAGCACTGCCATTCAATCAATCAATCAATCAACCAGTACATTCAAAATGTCTTAATTCTCTTTTTCTTCAGCTCTATCCTCTGAATCTCTTCTGAAGATTGTGTTAGCTGGGGGTATGGCCTGCATTTCACAAAGGACATGTACAGATGAATTTTTTACTGGCTTGAACATTACAGTCAGTGCTTTACATAGCCATCTGCTCTTTTTCTTTTTTTAAAGTTTAATAGTTAAAAAATACTCTCCTCCTCTTTTGAGAAGACATCACTTACAGGATGCCATTCCCTTATATTCAAACATGAACTTCTTTGACAATACATATCATTAATTTACAGCCTGTGACTTTTAGCTTTTGTGATGAAGAGCTTCCCTACCTTTCAAACACTAGTCTGTCTACAATAACTTTATTTACAATTCTGGGTTCTTACAAAGACTTTTTTAAAGGACCTTGATTTTGTACCTTTTAAACATATTTTTATGAGAACAAGATAATTTTTAAATAATTTATTTGTTTTATATGAGGCTGTTGAAGCAACTAAGCACTTTTGCTTCAGAGAATCACAACCAGTTCTTTATTTTAATGAACTTACTTTAGGTCCAGTAATAAAAGATAAAGCTGGATTCTAACCAAGTGTGGTAGTTAGGCCAGAGTTTCAACTCAAATATATTTGGAATCCAATCCAGGGGATCAGTAGGTCACATTTCTAGGTGTATTTGGTTGGGTCAAGGAAGCATGGCCATGGGGGTTCTATGTCTGGGCCCTCCCCAGCTTCGTCTCTGGCACTGTTCCCTTGCTCTGCTTCCCAGCCACCATGAACTAAGCAGTTTTGCTCCTCCACGCACATCCACCGTGACATTTCTGCCTTGGAGCCTGCCAACCATGTAGTCCCCTCCTGAACTTATGAGCTAAATTAAACCTTTCCTCCTTTACATCGTGAGTGTGCAGTGTTATATCTCAGTGACAGGAAAGCTAACTAATAAAGCAAGCATTCTGGCATACACCAAACAGTGTTCATCAGTGATTTTTTAGGAGTGGACCTTAGTTCATTTTTGGATTTAGAAAGGAAGTGAGCAAAGAGAAATGGAAGGCCGGTGAAAAGGAGAGCGGGAGAGATATTAATTTATAAATTTTGAAGGAAAAAGGCATAAAAATTTTATGCACAGCTGCATTAACATGCTCCTGATGAACTTCCAAGGTGTTCTTTTCTGAAAGTCTGTTTTCTACTGATACAGTAATGGCATTCACAGCTGACCATGTTTGCTGTGGGGTTTTTGTTAAAATTAGAAGAATTTTAATCATTAAGAGAAATACTTGTAAAGGTATTTTGAATTCTAGCAAAGAAATAAAACTAAGAACACCAGAACACTGGTTTAATAATGCTCTATTGAACAAACATGAAAAAATTCAAAATGTATCCAATTATTTGAATAAATATGTTCCCATAATGTTGTTAACACTCAATAGCCCTAAATACATTCTTCAAAATGACATATATTTGCAAATAGTTACATGGTTTCAGAGCCTCACTCAAGTTCTAAGAATTTATATCACCTCTTCAAAGGAATTTAAGGATCACTGAAAAGCACAATTATAGATTAAAGTGAAATTTTTTTTCTACACAAATAGGCCAAGAAAATTAAAAAAAAAAAGTCATCAAGAGCATCTTTTGAAACTACTCAGAGTTTAAAACACCTACCACCCAACCAGTCTGACTACCTGGTATACACATGAAATGTATTATGTACAAAAAAGGGAATTATTGACAGTATTTCTTACCCAAAGATAGTCTGAAGTATGTATTCACATAAACAACAACAACCAAATAAAATCACCCCAAATGAGCTTGTAAAGTTTGTATGACAAACAAGTGTACAAGAAATCATTCTGTTTTGCTTCTTTTGTTCTGAAAATAATCTTCCATGTAAAGTTTTTTTTTTATTATTACTTTTTTTTTTTTTTTCCTGTACCAGGGATTGAACTCTCAACCTCACGCCTTCCAGGCAGGCACTTTGGCCACTGAGCCAAACTACCGATACTATTTTTTTTGAGGCAGGGCTACAGTATGTAGTTCAGACCAACCCTGCTCACTTTGTAGTCCAAGCTGGCCTTGAACTCACAACGCTCCTCCTACCTCAGCCTCCCGAGTGCTGGGATTAAAGGCATGCGCTACCACACCCAGTCCATGTGAAGTTATCAGTACAGATTTTCCAAAACTATTTATGAAAACTTTGAATGAAGAAAATAATGTTCCAACATACTGAAATAGCTCAGTGTGCATTTTTTATGATAAAGGACTTCCTCCAATGTATAATTTATGATCAAAATGTACAGTGACTGTTTAAATAAAAATTTGTAAGAACTTATTACAGTAAGAGACACAGTGCCATGAATGCCCCCGCAAAACACTCCACCTAGCTTTGCGCACACTTGTTCCATCACTCTTGCCACTTTCTGAAGCCATTCTGGGAGACCTCTTTTTTGGCTGTCTTTTTTATGGATGCTTCAATGCTCTGCATCAATTTGAAATGTTTATGACAACTTCAGTCAAATAAAAACATTATGGTATGTCCTCATTTACCTTATACACCAGATCTAGTACCATACAACTTCTGGCTCTTCTCCAAAGTAAAAATAACCATAAAAAGTAAACATTTTGAATTGATTCAGGAAATTGAGGCAGCTATGACAGTACAACTAAAGACACTCATGAAAGAGGAATTCTAGAACTGCTTCCCAAAGTAACAGCAATACAGGATATGTGTGTGTTCAAGGTGAGGGGGAATATTCTGATAAGGATTAATGGCAATGTGACTTTCATTGAAATAATTTTTTTAAATTAAACATTCACTGTATTTTTCTCTATTGCTCAGCTTCATATATCAGAGAAAATAAATCTAGAGAAGAAATCTTTTATTTATTTATTTATTTATTTATTTATTTATTTATTGTCTTTTTGAGACAGAGTTTCACTATGCAGTTCAAGCTGGCCTTGAACTCACTTTGTAGCCCAGGCTGGCTTCAAACTTGCAGCAAACCCCCTGCCTTAGCCTGCTGAGTGCTAGGATTACAGACATGTGCCACCACACCCAGCAAGGAATCTTATTTTGACAAATTATTTTAAATAAGTATTAACTAAATTAGAGTTACCTTAGGAGTTTTTTTTCCCCCAAAGGAAATCTTCAGTGAAGCAGCTGAGAATGAAGTAAAACAATCAGAAGAAGCATGTTTACCTTAAAAATTCTCATTTTAATCTTACCCTTGAGAAGATATTTTCCAGGGAGCTAGTTAAGGATCTCTTTGCTTTATTTTTCAGAATGTCAAGTTTGAACCTTCCACTGCTTGTAGCATTTTCTGGGACTGTACTATTTGAAACAGTCTACAAAAAGAAAAATAGAGTAATATGGTTTTTACAAATTGAGGTTAAATGAGGCTTAAGGTAAAACCATCAAATATTCTTCAGTAGTTCTACAAGAATTCTTCAGTAGTTCTATTAAGAAGCAACAACTTATGTTCCACTCTGTGAACACAAAGATTATAAGGTTTAATATTTAATATTATAAGTAATAAAAACAGAGAAATAAGATTAAGATTTTTCCTTTTCTCTAAAATATTCCTGGTTTATTTAGCAAAACTTAAATTAAAGATGCCAATTTTTCCCCTTTTTGGTTACTAACTACCACCATCCCTTTCCAAGGTATATATTGTATATATAAATTACAAAAAAAAAAAAAAAGAAAGAAAGAAAGAAAGAAATTAAGTTTCAAGGAGCAAAGCATTTTACACAAAAACAGTTGGACTCTAGTAATGCCTCTGTCAAAATTCCACTTTTGTTTGTTTTGTTTTATTTTGTTTTTTTGAGACAGAGTCTTGCTACACAGTTCAGGCTGGCCTTAAATACATGGCAGTCCTCCTGCCTCAGCCTCCCAAGTGCTGGAATTATAGGTGTGTGCCACCATGCCCAGCTCATAATTCCATTTTCATTTGTGAGGTGATTTATTCTCTAGATTAGTAAGTATTCACTGACAGTACTAACCCATAGTAGAGTCTGCGATATATCCATTGTTAGGTTCTCTTTATCCCACTGAAGCAAGCAGCTCCTACGTGCTAGAAAACTTTCAAGAGAGAAACCTTATAATTTGCTAGGGGAGGGAGTAACCTTATAATTTGCTAGGGGAGGGAGACCACATGTATATATCGAAGAGGTAAATATGAAGATTGGACATAGATCTCAGTGGTAGGAGGAAAGAATGCAGACAGGGAGGAGAAAAGAGACAAAGATTTCCCCAGAACTGGAGTTGGTTGTTGCCAAAATCAGTTTAAGTGGCTAAAATCAATGGGTGTAGTAGAAGACAACAGGAGGACTGCGGCTAGAAGGAAAACCCTGAATGGTCTTATGTATCAGGTGAACAGGAAGAATTCTCATCTGTATTTACAAGGAGAGAAGCATCCCTGCAAAACCACGCTTTAGGGCAATTTATCTCAAATGAGTTCTCAAAAACACCTAATGATCAGAGAAATCAGAATTGGAAAGATCAAACGAGGTGAGTGGCTTTGGCATAGTCCAAACAAAGGTGCCATGGATGCAAGCATATACTGATACAAAGACCTAACAGAAATTAGCGTTTCAAAGGGGTTAACTTATTGTGATCTCCTTCAGGGCTGTTGTAGTGGTCTTGGTTTAACTCTGTGCCGCCGGGAATAAACCCTAAATCATGAGCACAGAAATGCTAATGTTTAGGCCGAGCGTGGTGGCGCACGCCTTTAATCCCAGCACTCGGGAGGCTGAGGTAGGTGGAGCGTTGTGAGTTCGAGCCCGGTTTGGGCTACAACGCGAGTGCAAGGCCGACCTGAGCTACACGGTGCGACCCTGCCTAAAAAAACCAGGGCTGGGAATATGGCTCAGTGACTTAAGTGCCTGATAGGCGCAAGGTTGTGAGTTCAACCCCCGGTGCCGCAAAAAAAAAAAAAAAAAAAAAAAACAGAAATGCTAATGTTTCATTTGCAGGGAGGCTGCATGTACAACCCCTGCTTCCTCCTTGTTTTTAGGTTGTCTAAGCTTTTGATTTCACATGAATTTGAAAAAAGCGAGCAACAGACTAACATAACTAAAAATGCATGCTTCTTTTACATGCTGAACACATATGATTGCTTGTTTGAAGCAAAATCACAAATTCATTCATATTTTAAAACTATCATTATTTTATCAATATGACAATGCCTGCCACAGTTCCCTGTGAAGTTCCTAAAATGCTGGGCGGGGGGCAGAAGGGGACCTATAGGACATTAGCCCTGAAGGAAAGAAATGCCCTTTCATGTTTTCCATGATATTTTAGTGAGATACTAAAAACAAACAAAAAGTAGGTCAGGGAGAAAATCTCTCACCGATGGGCCTTCCCCAATGTGCATATGCGTCTTCTGCTTGGCTTCACACAGCTGCCTCAGGTGTAAAATCACAAGTTCATTTTCTTCCTGGTCACTGATTGGCTTCATTTTCTGTTGAACAGACAAATGCAAGAACGCACTGTGGCAACACAGTTCCTCTCGCTTTCATCTCACTTAGTTTTATCGGTTTGGCGGGTAAACATAAATGTAACAATGGCTTTCCAGTTCAACCACATAGTTCCAGGGGACATGTATCTGTAACTTCCGACAGAGGAATGAAAAAAGAAATTCACAGTAACAGGATCCAACTCTCATTCCTGATATTCTATTTATGAGAACTACAAATAATGGTACCTGAACGCGTTCAAAGATGTCAGCTTGCTCATTATCTGTCAGTGACGAGAGATGCCTCTGTATTACCAGCTTGGCTCTTGGTGGGTAGAGACCTAAGCACAGAAGGAGGGAAAGCATGAAACAGAGACTGACGGCTCATCACAGGACTTCACCCCTTGCCAGCAGGCTCCTGAATGCTAATATTTTCAAAGAGAGGTGTCCCTGCCTATAACTGTTGGGGCATAGTTAGAACACAGAAATGCATTCATGAGATGGTAAATTTATAGATATTTCATGATCAGTTAGAGGACTCTGACCAAGTTGCTATTCTGCTGTCTCTGGTAAATTCAGTTGACCCTGACAATGTCAGAGCAATTGCCTATACCTTAAGGCACCTTGGGCTGACCTGTGCTCATTCAGTAAAAGCTCTCTCGGGAACATTCCTATATTATGGTAATGTCCTTAAGTATACTCATTCTGTAAGAGTCCCCTTCCCTTGGTTCCTGGAATGTTTCTATTGTTTCAAGACTAGCCTGTCTGTCAATATATGATTTAATGTATGTAACCAATCATGTAACATTTGGTAACTTGCTTTGTACCTCCCACTTCTAATCCTGTATAGACTAAACTCCTTCCTGATTGGGGCAGTTGCTTAGGAGAAATTAGCCCTGCAACAGTCCACTGGTGTAAAGATTAAATACTGCCTTCTTATCTTCTCAGTGCAAAGAGTCTTCTTTTTGGTTTGGTTTGGCTTGGCTTGGCTTGGCTTGGCTTAGGAAATTTCCACAACATGATGAACCCCAGAGCACAACAGAGAGAAGATGAAAACCTGATGAGAAACCTCTCCACCACATCAACAGCCCCCAGAATACACAAGGAGTTAAAACTACTAACAAGGAGTTTCTGAATGATATCAAGCACAAGCAAGATATGACCTGACACCCCGACAAGCATAGCTACCACAGAACGTTATGCTTAAATAATTAAAAAATAATAATAAATCAGAGGGCAGGACTACAGGTGAGAAAGTCACCTTTCTCCCTCACGTAGCTCTTGTATTTTGGGAATAAAAGTATGGCATGAGTATTAAATGTACTTTTAGTGCCATGGTTTTACCAAGATATTGTTTGCTTCATTATGGTGAGTATTTATAATTCTTTAACGTTCTTATGATCAATTTGTATTAAGTCTTTGGGGGAAAATTTTCCATGAAAACATTTATGATTTTATTTTTTAAAAAAAGAAAGATTAATTTATAGTTATAATAATTCAAGTGGTCACCTGCTTTTAGGAATAGATTTTCAATGCATAGTTAAGTACAATACTTCAAGTGATCGTCTGCTTTTAGGAATAGATTTTCAATGCATAGCTAAGTACAACTTACAGTACTACTACCATATTTTAATTATAAAAAGAGGCTATCTAGCTATAATATTTAATAAATCTCATCAGTGAGGGCTGGGGTTGTACCTTGCATGTGCGAGGGATTGAGTTTGATTCCGAGTACCACAAAAACAAAATGAAACAAAAAATCCCTTATAGATGAACTGGCATTTTCAAGTCACTTGTTAGTGCAAGTCTATCTTTCACAGCTGCAGTGAGATATTTACATTATACAGTTTTAAACTATAATTTGAATATATTTCATGTATTCATTTGTTCTATTTACAAAGTGTAAGGCAAAGTGACTAAAAATATTTTTATGATTTACCTTGCTAAATTGTATCATATAATTTACAAATAATATCACTCAGTTTGCTATTTATTTCAAGAATATATGTGGCTAAAGCTAAATGAAATAAAATGATGTGTTCATATATAGCTACTTTTTAAGGTAAAGAATTATCTAGAGCTCTACAGACAGCATGGGTAAGAATCACTTTAAACTACTCACTGAGAAAAAAATAAAAAATTAGACTAACAGGAGACTAACAATAATTAAGACACTGTGTATTGTTATCTTCACAGTAGTTACTCAGAATACAAGATACAGGCATGAAATATTGTCCAAACAATAATAGCACAAACCTTTCTTTTCAATGAGCTAAAAGAAACTAGCTGTATAACTGTCTTAACTATCTTGTGTACATATACATTTTTTTTCCTTTTCCCTTTCCTCCATCACAGTTTCTCTTCCCTTTTGAACAGTTTCTTCCCAATTCACAATATTGGATCTTACATTTTGGATCTTATTTATTTGTTCAGCTTCTCACACTAGTAATACAATACAATGTTTTTGCATGTGATTCTGATTTATTTCTTATGAGTATCATCTGGAGTTGCATCCATACAACTATGAAAGTCCCAAGTTTATCTTTCTTTATGGCTGAGTAGTACTACATTATAGAAACAAAAATCAAAAACGAAATCAGGCCCTCCAAATTCAAAGACCCAATCCGAAAATGGGCATCTTAGATGCATACACACTTCTCAGATAAAGAAATATAAATGGTAAATAAATATACAAAAAATGTTCAACATCATTGGTTATCCAAGAGGTGAGATACCATCTGACTCCAGAAAAAATGACTGCCATCAAGAAATCAACCAATAACAAATGTTGGCAGGGCTGTGGGGGGAAAAGGAACCTTTTTCCACTGTTGGTAGGAGTGTAGACGGGTGCAACCACTGTAGAAGTCAATGTGGAGATTCCTCAAAAAATTAGGATTAGAGATCCCATTTGAACCAGTTATTCCCCTTCTGGGTATCTTCCCAGAAGAATTAAAAACTTCATACTAAGCCGGGCGTGGTGGCGCACGCCTTTAATCCCAGCACTCGGGAGGCTGAGGTAGGCGGAGCGTTGTGAGTTTGAGGCCGGCTTGGGCTAGTGCAAGGCCGGCCTGAGCTACATAGTGCGACCCTGCCTCAAAAAACCAGGGCCGGGAGTTTGGCTCAGTGCCTTAAGTGCCTGCTCTGGCAAGCGCGAGGTTGTGAGTTCAATCCCCGGTGCCGCAAAAAAAATAAAATAAAAATTAAAAAAAATAAAAATAAAAAAACTTCATACTACAGCAATATGTATGCACCCATGTTTACAGCAGCACAATTTGTAATAGCTAAGTCTTGAAACAACCCAAATGCCCATCAGCTGAGGAATGGGTAAAAAAAATGTGACTATTTTATATAATGGAGTATCCATTGTTTGAAAAGAAGCAGAATTAGCCTACTATAATTGCTATATTGCTGCCCCTGTTTCAGATCATTGTATTGTATGGAATTTAGACTCATCTCATGTTTCCAAGAATGGTGTATGAAAACCTCTCAATCTCATCTTTGTGCAACACACTGCAAAACTGAAAATCTCTGCACTCACATATAGAAAACTAAAATGGATTTTGATGGCAGTACACCACTCATGATCCTAGTATTTTCTGGAAAAAGTCTACTTAAAATGTTCTCTAGACAACATAGCCTGATATTAATTCACATCACCAGATGATAAGGAGAGACTGATAAAAGGTTTGCACACAGGCTGTGAGAGACCAGGGCAGTTCAACAACTGCATACGATGTGGGACCCCGATTGGATCCTGAAACCAAAAAGCCACTAATGAAAAAGTTGATAAAGATCAAATGAAATGTTTCTTTTGGATAATAACATTATATCAGTTAATTTCCTGCTCTGATTATTTGTGCTCTTCTATATATGTTACAACATAGAAGGAATATTTAGAAAAACTCTTGACAACTATTCTGTGACTCTACAAGAAGATCAAAGTTTTTTAAAGTAATACATTGCTCCATATATTATTTCAGTTATTGTGTGTGTGTGTATATATTTAGTATATGTTACTTAGCAAATTATTTTTTCACTCAGCAACATAATTTTAAGATACATCCACTTTGGCATCCAGTCCTAATTGATTCCCATCAGCTGGTTCTCTATATGATTATACTTCAATTATAGTATTGATGAACTTTCAGTTTTTTTCCAATATTCCATTACTTACAAATAATACAACTATGAAAATGTCACCTTTTACACACATGTAAATTTTTTTATCAAGACCCGGAACTTTTAATTAATACAGCATGTGCAATTTTAGGTTAATTAGTTCATATTAATTCTCCCTCAGAAATGGCTAGTTCCACTCGGGAGGCTGAGGTAGGCGGAGCGTTGTGAGTTCGAGGCCGGCTAGGGCCACAACATGAGCGCAAGGCCGGCCTGAGCTACATAGTGCGACCCTGCCTCAGAAAACAAGGGCCGGGAGTTTGGCTCAGCAGCTTAAGTGCCTGTCTGGCAGGTGCAAGGCTGTGAGTTCAATCCCCGGTGCTGCAAAAAAAAAAAAAAAAAAAAAAAGAAATGGCTAGTTCATAGGTATTATGTAAATACACCGATATCCCTAAAATTTCTCTAATAGTTAATCTCATTAATACTTTATTGTTGCAAATGAAAACAAGTAAGATTCAGTAACTTCTCATTTTCACTATTGGACTATTTAATTTTCTGAGAAACATTTTTAATATGACTTGCACAATTATCTACTGAACAATTACATCTTTTTCTTATAAAGTTTTTATAAATTCTGAATATTAATCTGCTATCTTCTTGTTACTTACTATTTTACTTCCAAATAAGCAGCTATTATTATGCAAATATGTTAAATTTTTCATTAAGTCAAATCTGCTAGTCTTACTTTGTTTTTACATTTTTGCAGTTTACTAAAACCTAACTTAAGAAATAAGACTATTCTTTTTTTTCTTTAATGATTTTAATACTTGGTTTGTTTACACTGAGATTTCTACCTAGGATGCCTTGTTAGTTGGGTCAGTGGAAGTGATCTTTCCCTCTTTGTATATTTAATTGATCCAGCAGCATCTCCTCAGTAATTCAGCTCCCCAAGATTGACAGAAGTTTACCATGCTCCTTTGGTCATACACCAAAGAATATTCTATTTTTGTGGTTTTTGATTTTATGTCTTTCAAAATAACGTGTTCTATAAAATAATGGTCATGAATTTTTAAATCCGAATATTAAATTGAAGTAGGTTTGGACCCCACAGTGGTGTGGTTAACAGTGCTGTTCATCATTGTTGCTGCCACATGCCTCCGACTCCACTGCCTGCGCGTCAGAAATCATATCTTGCATTTGCAGTAAGTACAGATGCCTCCCTCTTTTGTGTTGGAGTTTGCACCCTTTCCATCTATCATGCTGAATTAAATTTCTTTGCTCCCGCTGCCTATCTTCTGTGCTGGACTGAAAAGCTTTCTAGAGGCACAAGCCATATCTCAACCATTTCTGTATCCCAGGAACCAGTGTATTGCCCAGTCCATAGCAGACGCTTAACTTATGTTTATTAAATTTGGTCTCTCCTTTTGGGCAACAGTATTTAACATTTTTTGTTCGGAGAGATAAAGAAAGGAAAGGAAAGCTGAAACATGAGGTCACCTCTTCAAGTGCCTTCCTCCTCCTCAGAACATATTTTTCTAAAACCTGCTTCATGATACCACCTCCATGGTCTGTCATTCACAAGCACCCCTCAAAAGCCAAGCAAGTTTCACTACAGTTTTACACTTTTTACAGAAAAAGAGTAAGCACACATCACCAAGTAAGAAGAAACAAACAAAAAAAGAATTAAACAGTCTGTAAGGGCTTTGCCTCCCTTCACTTGTCCAACAAATATTTGCTCAGTTCCCACTGTGCACACAGCAGGAAGTTAAGAACTGTGGGAAATACAAGTTCCTTCCTGAAGGGCATTCATAAGGGGAAAAAAGGGGAGAGAAACAGAGAGGGAAAGTCAAGCACCTAGGAGAGACTGACAGCCCACTCAAGTCTGACTGGACATGAAAAATGATTCTCTGGGTTCTTGTTTCCTACAGAAACAAAGAACTATTCAGTGACAGTAGGGACTCTCTCATTTCCCGAGTGCCAAAGCAAACTCCTCTCTGGCAAGGCCAAGTTATACCGTACCTTCAATCCTTTCACAGAGCTTATGCAGGGAGTGCATAGGGCAAGCCTCACACAGCTTGATCTGGGTCTTGGCACTCTGCAGTGCTGCAGCCGTGCTAAAAGCCTGCTTCAGAGTCAGCATGACCTCATCGACCTACAAGAAGGAATGAAACTCATCTATACAAGTCGGCTTTCATGGAAACACTAAAAACCCAACAGCAATGTGAGCTTTTGTGGATGTTGACTAAATAATAATAGAATTTTGATGGCTACAGAGCTGGCAGAGAGAAAATATTAAGTCTTGAAGTTAGACCTCTCATCCAGATAATTGAAAGCTGGATGAAATAAGACCATTTCTCCGTGTCTAATGCAATACTCATCTGTTAGCAGAACGCTATCTTCAAATCCCATAGAATGCTACACTATCTCAGACAGTTTAATTAGTAGATCAGGTTTTTGTTTAATTAAATGGTTTATCAGATAAAGCCCTCTTTGGAAGTTTAGTCTGCCATATACAGTATACAGAACACATTCACTTGTGTTAATAAGTACCCTTCTTACTTTTATCTTCTAAGTCATTTTTAGTGTAAAACCAAATAAGGCATGCTTTCAAATGAAATTTGGGAGGTAAAGACTTCAATTTAAATGGTGGGAAATGACTATGAACAGTGCTAGTCTTATTGCTACAGTTTCAGATTTATTATGATTCAATTCTGATCTATATACTAGAAAGTGACATCACAGTGTCTGATAGCTGAGTCTCACCACCCGGCCAGCAGCTTGAAGACTGCCAGCTGATTTCTTTCTTGTACTTCCATTGATCCAGTCAAGAAATCTGAATGCAACTTGCTAATTTCACAGTTGATTCTTTGAAATCAACTAACAGCTCATCCTTGGGCACTGTGAAACCACATCCAGCTGACGTTTTTATCTGTGGCACCATCGCCAATGTAAGATGTGATTCTCCCCACACGCTGTGGAACTCAGATCAAACTCTAAAACCTACATGGCAGAGCTATTAAATTCATGCCTGGAAAATCATTTTTGCTCTCTTTCTACTCTATATCCTGGCTTAAGAATACATTATTATTTAAAGAACTTAATCTATTTCTCCATTTGAGTGCATAAGCAAACTGGAATAAAAAGAAACTTTCCCCATTTAATATTACTGAAAGCAAAGATCAAACACAAAGCAATTAACCTTTATTGTTATGTTTTATTAAATTAGGAACCTTAAAAAAGCTTAACAATAATTTCATAGCATTGCATAAATAAAAACAAATTATTCCATTTTATAATTAAAAATAAAAACTTTTAATTCTAAACTAAACTAAAAGCAGTGCATGTTTAATGTCTTTACATTTTTATTTTGTTTGCCCTGTTGAATATTCAAAGGAAATTTAATTATTTATGCAAAATATTCATTTGTATTTTCTTGTTTTCCATTTATTTAAAACACTGAACAGTTAGTAGTTAGTTTAGTAGCATAAATAGCCCTCATAGAGATTACTAGTTATTTAATAATTCTGCATTGTAAAAGACTTTGTGGAAATACTGAATATTTGTGCTATCATCTCTATTTCTAGATAAAACAGGAGGTATTTCAATGTTGTCTGAAATACAGTGACCAGTGTCACCTCGGCAAAAATATTGCTAAAAATTTTATTTGACTAATAAAATGTTAGTCTTATTTTCTAAAATCCATCACATTTTCCAGATGACCTATAAAGTCTAACATGAGCCCAGCGTGACTAAAAGTTCAAATTAGTTCGCTATGACTACAACAAGAAAAAAAATCATAGGTCATGTCAAAAGGTTAAAAGCAAAGTTATGACAAAGATAAATCAACCAAATGCAAGCAGAAACAAAATATTCTTGGCATTGCCATCCAACGAAGTTACATTCCCAGAGAAAATCTTGAGGTTGGACAAAGAAAGTTTATTTATGATACTAAGGGAGAAATCTATAATAAATGTAATGGTAAAAATAATATACACCCAACAGTATCATATAGCATTTTACAATAAATCTAAGAAACATACAATGTGAAAAGACTTCAAAAGACCTAATTCTCTGGAAAAACTGAAAACTTCCAACTATCTAATAAAGGAAAGAATCAATCCTATTTTAACAATTGTGGTTGGTCTATTTCAGCTCCGTATCTGTTCGATTTTAAGCCCACTGACTACATGTTATACTGTGTATAAATTCTCACTTGCCTGTTCATATGCCAAAGTCACACCCCACACTTCTTGTTCCTGGGCTAAATGATTCCAATTATTTGTGCCTTTCTTCAGATGAGATACTCTTCATAGACTATTGTTTTTCCCTCAAGTATCTGCAACTTGTCAGGTTTAATACACATCCCAAACCTGAATTTACCTCTTTATCTGCCATTCTTCCTGGTTTGCTTGCTCCTTGTCAAGCAGTTTATTTTTACAAGTATAATCCAAATTGGATATAAAAGAAAGATAACTTCCTAGAATATGTACCTCATTTTTTATAAATACACTAACATTTCATTTCCAATTAAACATCATGCTTATTTTATTAACTATCAACCTCATTTAAATTCTGAGTCTTGGGTAGCATTGATCTTTTCTTTTCCCCCTTTTTGTTGTATTTTCCTTACCTATTTTTCTCTGTATTCACAGCATTTAGATTTTTTTGTCAGTAGCAGTGGTTTGCATCTTTTTTATACTCTTTAAATCAATTTTGAAGAAAGTACTTTTAAAGAAAGAATATTTTCTACAAATTTTAAGAGCTGATTTAATAAGATTAGTTTAAAAAAAGAGCTGTGCCTATCTATAGCTCTTGGAAGGAAAGAAGGAAGAAAAGGAAGGGAGGAAGGAAGGAAGGAAGGAAGGGAGGAAGGAAGGGAGGGAGGGAGAAAGGTAGAAATAGAGGGTGAGTGGGGAGTATTAAGCATTTAAACTTCCTGAATATCTTTCCAGGGCCCCTCAGAACACTAATTCACAACAACTGTTACAAAGAAGCAAAAGGAAACGTTAGTTGTGTGTTCTTGCTGCTCAGAAAAGGTGTCAGCATATGTGGTTTTGCAATATTTTTGTCTTATTACAACTGCCAAGCCACTTCAATCATAACACTGCTTAGATTCATACGACTTATAACTGACTGTCTTGTTCCATTTGCCAGTTGTTGGAGTCATCCCCGATTATGCAGGAAATACACACTTAATGTTTCTTCTGGCTTGCAGTTCTGATGCCTCACTAATCAGTTAGATGCTTATTGGTAAAATAAAACAGAGTTTGAATAAGCCTTCTTAAGAATGAGGCCAAAACTCAGGCTCCAGACTGCTTCAAGTAACAGGAACTAGAGGACGTGCACAGCCAGCAGGGGCAAGTGCCTCAGTCAGAGAGTACAGCAGG
>RJWM01010233.1:0-64526 GCA_004363535.1 Dasyprocta punctata
TTTCTCCATCAATTTTTAAGGATAGTTTTGCAGGGTACATCAATCTGGGTTGAAAGTTATTTTCTTTCAGGATTTGAAATACTTCAAGCTCTTCTTGACTTGAAGGTTTGTGTTGAGAAGTCTGCCGTGATTCTGATAGGCTTTCCTTCATAGGTGATCTGTTTCTTTTCTCTGACAGCTTTTAGTATTTTGTTCTTGTACTGTATATCTGATACCCTTATTATTATATATCTGGGTGAGGATTTATTTTGGTTGTGGTTAATTGGGGTTCTGTATGCCTCAGTTACCGGTATTTCAGATTCTCTTCCCATGTTTGGAAAGTTTTCTGCTATTATTTCTGTGAATAGTCTTCGCAGGTCTTTGGTATTGACTCCTGCTTTTTCATTTATGCCTATTAATCTTATGTTACTTCTCTTGGCATCATCTTGCAGCTGTTGAATTGTTGTTTCTTGGTTCCTTACTATTTTTAGGAGATCTTTTCTTTCATGGCCATGATCTCCCATACTGTCTTCAAGATCTGAGATTCTATCTTCAGCTTCATTTAAGCAGTTTTTCAAACTTCCCATGGAGTTTTTCATTTCTTGCATTTCCCTTTGCATCTGTTTCATGCATTCTGTTTGTCTTATATTGTTCATTCAAGGTTTCGATCATTTTCTTAAGTTCTTCTGTTTTCATCTTGCTCTTCTTTAGATACACACAACATTTCTTTAATAATGATTCTCATTTCATTTTTTAAATGAGAGAATATTTCTGATTTGAATTTCTCTATAGCTTCATCGAGCTGTTTCTTTATTGCATTTTCTATCATTTCAGAAAGTCCATTTGTGTGACTCCCACTGTCTTCCATTTCAGTATCTCTTGGGTTTGTTCTTTGTGGGTTGGGGGACTGAGACTGCCTCTTGGTCTTTCGTTTTGTCATTTTCTTCTGGAATCTATGTAGCTCTGTGTCCTGCGAGGCTGGCTGGCCTTCCCCTGAGGTTCGCGCTGATTCTTGCTGCGTGCAGGATCGCGGGACCCGGTAGGCTGGGTCCCGTGCGCAGCAAGGAAGGGTGGCCTCCCGGGGTGTGCAGGTGGAGCCTCCTCCTTAACTGGGTGGGGGCCAAGGCCTCCCGGTCCCAGGGAGCTAGGCGGGGTACCGCGAGTGACGCGGACCCGACCCTGGTTCTGTCAGCAAGTTCAGCCCAACAGCTATGCCTGCGGGGCAAGCCCGGGCAGGTCCCAGGCCTACAGTGCCGGGAGCAACCCTGCTGGGAGGCGGGGTCTGCAAGTGAGCTATCGAGCCGCTCTGCTGAAGAATGCAGCTGGAGTGTGCTCTGCACTCTGGTGGGGGGGGGGTCCAAGCTCTCCAGGTCCCTGCAGCTATGTTGTTCAGTTCCTGGTGAGCAGCTCTGGGGTCCTGGGCTGATTTGGGCTGGGCTGCGTACCTCTGTGTCCTGCGCGGCTGGCCAGCGTTCCCCAGAGGTTCATGCTGATTCTTGCTGCGTGCAGGATTGCGGGACCCGGTAGGCTGGGTCCCGTGCGCAGCAAGGAAGGAAAACCAATCTTAAGAATAACAAAATTGGAGGCATCACACTTTCTGGTTTCAAAACATACTACAGAGTTACAGTAATCAAAACATAGTACGGGTGTAAAGACAGACAATAGAAATAGATCCATAAATACACAGGCAATTAACCTTAGAAAAGGGTACCGAGTCTATACAATGGAGAAAGAATGGTCTCTTCAATAAACAAAACATGAACAGACAAAGAACATGTGATATAGACACGTACAATGGAATACTTAGTATTTGGTCTTTGAAAAAGAAAATTCTGAATATGCTACAACACAAATACACCTTAAGGGCATTCATTACACTACATGAAATAAGACAGTCATGGAAAGATCAATACCGCATGATCCCACCAATATGAAGTATCCACAATAGTCAAAAATCTTTGACTCAGAGAGTAGAATGACAGTTGCTAAAGTCTGGGGGGAAAAATGAAGAATTAGTAATCAACTAACATAAAGCTTAAATTAAGCAAGCTGAATAGGCTTGACAGCCTTTACAGACATTATTACTGTAATAACAATGTGTCATACACTTTAAAATTGTTGAGGATAGATCTCATGTGTAGTGTTATCATAAAAAAATTAAAAACTAGTACAAAAATTTCATACATGTGAAAAACAATTATAGGGTGCTGTAACATGTAAAATTAACATGCATAACACCACCACAAAGGTCAGAGGAGAGAGACCAAAGTATACAAGAACACAGTTCCCACACTATATGTAATGTATAAGATCACTCAAAGGGAGACCATAATTAGTCTTTATACTTTAATACTTTGACTCCTAATGCAGCCTCAAAACTAACAAAGAATTATGGCTAACTGATCAACAATGGGAGTAAAATGGAATCATAAAAATTCCTGATTAGTTCAAAAGAAGGCATAAAACAAAAGGAAACAAAGAACTGAGAGGGAAAATAACCAGATGACAGTTTTAAACCCAAATATATCAACAGTCACACTAAATGTAAGTGGTTCAAACACCATGTTAAAATAAAGAGATTATCAAGTTGGATTTTTTTAAAATGCAAGACTCAATAATATGCTCTCTAAAATACGCATTTCAAATAGAAAAACAGATGGGTAAAAATAAAAAATATACTTAACATAAATCGAAAGAAAATAAGAATAGCTATATTGACATCAGATAAAATAAATTTCACAACAAAGAGTATTACCTGAGATTTTTAAGAGTTCTTTTCATAATAATGATGAGTCAGTTAAGAGGAAATAATCTTACATGTGTATGCTTCCAATAACAGATATTCAAAATAGTTGAAGTAAATCTGAGAGAACCACAAAGGAACATAGACAAATCAATAGTTATGAATGGTTTCCACACTCCTCTCTGAATAAGTGACAAGTGCACAGAACATCAGCAAGGATGACAAAGAGAAGACACCACGCACCAACACTAACTCAGCTGCCCTCAGTGGAGCACTCTGCCCTAAAGGCAAATTCACATTCTTCTCAATGGTATGAACCGTACCAAGACAGGTGATATTCTGGACCATAAATCCAGGCTCAATAAATTTCCATTTAAAAGAAATGAAGTCATACCAGATATGTTCTTTAAACATGACAGAACTAAATTATGTACACTGAGAAGTACAAAATATTTCTGAGAAAAATTAAATGGAAAGACATATCTTCTTTATGGATTAAAAATTTTAATGATGATGTCAATTCTCCCACAGCTGATCTACAAATTTAACAATACCAATCAAAATCCCAGCAATTGACAAGTGACTCTAAGGTAAAGGGCCTAGAATAGGCAAATCAACAAAGCTGGAGGGATAACCTTACCTGATTTCCAAACTTTTTTGGGAGTGGGGAATACTGGGAATCGAACTTAGGACCTTGCACTTGCCAGGCAGGCACTGCACTGCTGAGCTATATCCCCAGCCCTCCAAACTGACCTTAAAGGTGCAGTAATAGGGTTGGTGTGCTACAGAAACTGAGATAGACAAATACACAAATGAAATTATCTTACTTTTCTTGTTGCTGGGACAAGATACCAGATGCCTACAAGTTAAAGGAGAAAAAGTTTATTTTGGTTCACAGTTTGTAGAGGTTTTAGTCCCTAGTCAGTGTTCTGCCTTTCTCTCTACATTCCGAACAGGCTGCACCCAAGGTGGTGCTTCCCACTGCCCACGCCCAGAGCCACACTAAACCAATCAGTGGACTCATCCAGTCCTCACATCCCCTTAATCCACATCCACAAGCCCATTGCTTTGGGCCTCTGATGAGCAGCACGTCGTGGCAGGAGCACACAGCAGAGCAAAACCACTCACCTCACAAGCTAGGGAGCAAAAAAAAGAGGATCCTGCAGTGTCCTTAAAGGGCATGCCAAAAATGGCTATAGGACTTCTACTAGGCCCCGCCTCCTAGATTCTGCCACTCCCTGGAGTGGCACACTGGGGACTAAATGTATGGACCTTTGGAGAACACTTATCCAAATATATGTATAGTCATTTCCAGATGATCCTGCAGCTACATAGGAATAGGAGCCCCGGGCCCAGGGATCAGCACACCAGCGAGATACCACAGTTTCCTTGGGCTAAAGAAAAAAATGAGCAAAAGTCATTATTTGAACAAGGACAAACCAGTCATCTCTCAAACGTGGCAAGAGCCAAAACTATGAGCCAGGTGGTGCTCATAAGATGCACTAAGGCAAGATGACTTCCGACTGAAGGAACCTTCCACTATGCCTTGTATATGAATCCAGGTCTGGCACTTGACCTTTATTTCCTTTTATAAATTCACACGGAACATTAATACATCGCCATGAAAGAAATCATAAGCAGCTAAACATTACAATGGGTCTAAAGAGAAGGACAAAATTATCAAGAGATTCTCTTAAAGGCATTCACTGGAGTTTGACCACTCTGTGTACAAGGCAGGGTTGTGTGGCTCCACAGGCAGAGGAGGAACCACGCTAACCCATCTGCTTTTGGGACTTTCTTTTTTTAGGGGTTGTTTGTTTCTTTTTTGAGACAGGGTCTGTCTAGGTAGTTCAGGCTGGCCTCAAACTCATGGCAATCTTCCTGCCCCAGGCTCCCAAGTGCTGGGATTACATGTGTGCACCACACCTGGTGGGATATGTGACATTACCTAAAGGACCTTAACCCAGATTTCTTAGAAGGAAGTCTAGTTCCCTAAAGATTCATCAGTTGGGATACCGCTGGAGTCCTGCCAACATAAATCTGGGTAACTCCTCAGGAGCTCTGGCGTACTGCATCTGTCAACACAGACGAGGGTTCAGGGGTTACAGTTTGGCTTCTGGAACTTCACAGTAGCGAAAGATACTGATTTACACCTTGATGTGAAGCCACATGCTCGGGCAGAGGACATCCTAGAAGGTACTAAACAAAACCCAAACTCTGTAAGTCTTCCTTCAAAAAATGGAGTGTTTGATTTTCCTTTCTCTCACAGAGTCCCAAGACCTGGGCAACTTTCACAGATGTCTTTTGTATCAATATATGGTATCCCTTTGTGGCCCAGTTTGTGGCAACAGTCTGATTACAAGAAGAAACTAGTTCAGTGAATGGTGTTTGCCACCTGACTCTCATTTCCTCACTCCCCCAGCAAATACCCCTTGTCTCTAGTTTTGTCTTCTTCTATCTTGGTTTCAGACTTCACTCTTTCTATTGCCAAATCCACTATTTTCAAATTACACTGCAAATTTTATTTACGCAGTTTTAAAACAAACAATTTATGACAGCACTCTACAATAAACTTTAAAATTACAATCACGGCATTTGCATATTCAATCTACTCTCATTCAGTTTGCTATTAACATTTAAAAAGTATGAAGTACTTGTCTTAACAAAGATATAAAGAACAGCATAATGAATTCTATGTGTTTACCACCCAGCAGTGGCAGTAGTACAAGCTTTTGTCTAGACTAGAAAAAAGAATCCACCATACATAGAAAGGTAATGACAATGTAAAATGGAAGACAAATGAGACTATAAAGAACTCACTTTGCCTCTATGTGTGTGTGTGACGCTAGACATGGAGCACAACATACTCTTTTTGATACAGTTGAAGAAGAGGAAAGAAAAAAAAAAAAAAAAAACACAGAAGTAGAGACTGCCAAGCTTCCTTTTCCTTGAATGTGGCTGAAAATAAGAATGTCTTCACTCCTCCCACACCCAAGATTAATTCAGGAGGAAGTTTGCAAAAATTTAATCCAGACATAAAGTAATGGACAAACACCAAAGGCCTACATATAACTAGTAAATATTTATTAAAATAATCCAATGCATTAGTCTTTGTGTTTCTATTATAATGCATTGCTAGATGGTGCCAAGATGGAAATTCCAGTTGTGATATACATGGAAAAAAGACGCAGTAGGCCATTAATACCATAGTATGAAATAGTAATTAAGCCAGCCAAAAATTTTTAATGAATTCTTAAACACCAGGAACAGAGGTATGTGGTACATAACAGTCCCTGGAACACAACAGGCCTCTCCCTCTGAGCCAGAAGCTGTAACAATTTAACTAAACCACTTAAATTCAATTAATATTGAATTACTATTTTTAAAAAACTAAATGAACACATAAAAAACTAGAACATAGTTGGAATGAAGTTATCTTGTCCCAGGTTATTATTTATATATTGATAAATACTTCAATTAAATTAAAAGAACTCAAGTATTTATTCAAATATTTGGACATATGCAGAGACTCAAGAATTTATTGAGATATTTGGACTATTCACGGATATATTCCAGTTGAATTAGCATTTTCCTTGACATTCTCAATCATATAAATGTAACCTTAGAGTCCACAAATACAGTAAATTAATGGAACAAATTAAAGAAACTTGGATATTCAAGGCATTATAATTTTAAACAATACTATCAATATTTTAATGATTAAAGATTCCCCATCAGAAACATGTTACAACATTGTAATTAAAATGAGTTAAGTGACTGCACCTAGCAACACACGTGCTACACACTGTATTCAATTTTTAATGAAAGTTGAAACAACAGTAGCAATGACTCTGCCTAAGGAGCAGCAAAGCTCATTCTTCATATTTGACACCATAGAACTATACAATTTTGCAGAAAGAAAAAAAAACTTGAAACGATCTAATCCATTTATTTACTTATATATTTATTCATTTATTTATATTTATTCAGGCAGTACTGGGAATTGAATCCAGAGCCTTCTCATTGACATACATCGCCAGTCTTTTTTTATTGTTTTATTTTGAGACATGACCTTGCTAAATTGTTCAGGATAGGCTAGAACTTGGAATCTTCCTGCCTCAATCTCCCAGAGAGTGTTGGTGTTACAGGCATAGATCACCACGCTGTTTAACCGTTTAATTTTAAAGGATAAGGATACCAAGGCCCAAGGACATCACCAGAGCTAAGATTAAAATTTAGATCTCATGACAGGAGATTTTTACTTTTGCAAATTCTTTTGTCATGCTAAAATTAGAGGGGAGGGGGTATACCAAAAGCTTTGTTTTCAATAAGAAGCCTTGGACTCTGAGACAGAATGCCAGAGTCTCAGTCCAGTTCTTGCTAACTAGAATCCTCAGCAAATTCCCCAAACTGCCTGGGATTTAGTTGTTTTTTGTTTTGTTTTGTTTTGTTTGAAACATGAAGGTGAGCCTGGATCCCTGATTCTCAATCATGGCTGAGCAGTAGAATTTTCTGAGCAGCTTTTTACCAAACAGCTAAGTCCAAGTCCCACCCATTCCCACCAGCGACTTTAAGTGGTCTGGGATGGCACCCCAGGCATCAGTATTTCATTAAAAATTTTTGGCCTTAGAAAAACAAGAACCACATTAGTAGAAGGAAAGAAAGATCAGAGCAAAAGTAAATGAAATACAGACTAAAGGATAGAACAAAGGGCCAATGTAACAAAGAGTTGGTTCTTTGAAAAGATAAAATTGATAGATGCTTAGATTAACCGAGAGAAAGACTCAAATAAAAATTAGAAAAGAAAAAGGGGATATCACAACAGATACCACTGAAATCCATAGGATCATTAGAGAACATTTTGAAAAACTGCATTGGCAATAAACTGAAAAAGAAGAATCAGACAAGTTTATGGACACACAATCGACCAAAACTGAACTAAGAGGATTTAAAAAGAAAATCTACAAAGATCAGTAATAACCAGTGAGATTGAAGCAGTCATGCAAAGTCTCTGAACAAAGAAAAATCCAGGACAGGTCAGATTCACTAATTTTTTTTTTTTTTTTGTTGGTACTGGGGATTGAACTCACAACCTCAGGCTTGCCAGGCAGGCACTTATGCCACTGAGCTAAATCCCCAGAGCCCACTGCTGAATTATTTTAAGGCTTATAAAGAAGAGCTAACACCAAGGCTCCTCAAATTATTCCACAAAATAGAAAGAAAAGAAACTCCTCCACACTCATTCTATGAGTCTGTATTACCTTGCTACCAAAACCTAATAAGGACACAACAAAACTATAGACCAATACCTTGATGAAGACAGAGGCAAAAATCCTCAATAAAATATGTGCAAATCAAACTCAACAGCACATTAAAAAGGTCACATGCCGTGATCAAGCTGGGATGCTTCCAGGACACATGGATGAGTCAACATATATCAATCATTAAACATAATACAGTACATAAATAGAATCAAAGATAAAAATCACATGATCATCTCAAATGACACGGGAAACGTCTTTGATACAAGTAAAAATTCCTACTACTCAGTCATAAAGAAAGATAACTTGAGACTTTTGTAGGTAAATGGACGCAACTCAAGACCATACTTATACGTGAAATAAATCAGACCTACATATATAAACATCATATTGTTTCATTAGTGTGAGAAACTGGAAGAGTAAATAAGATACAAAATGTACAATAGACCGTGTGAATAGGAAAAACGATCAAAAGAAAAGAAAAACTGTGATGAAGAATGGGAAAAGGAAGGAAAGGAAAAGAAAAGAAAAAAAAAAAATATATATATATACACAAGATATTTAAAATGGTTATCCAGCCAGTTTCTCTTAGTACACTGAAAAGAAAGTTTTGTGCTAGTACCTTTTTGGACAGTATTTCATGCCTATATCTTACACTCTGAACAATTACTATGAATATAACAATCCGCAATGTATTAATTATTGTTACTCTCCTACCAGCCTGTGTTTTCTGTGGGTTTTTTTTGTTTTGTTTTTTGGTTTTTTTTTTTTTTTTTTGCGGCACCAGGGATCAAACTCACAACCTCACACCTGCCAGACAGGCACTTAACCCACTAAGCCAAACTCCCAGCCCTGGTTTTTTGAGGCAGGGTCACACTATGTAGCTCAGGCCAGTCTTGCACTTGCATTGTAGCCCAAGTAGGCCTCAAACTCACAACGCTCCTCCTACCTCAGCCTCCTGAGTGCTGGGATTAAAGGCATGAGCCACCACGCCCAGCTTTACCAGCCTGTTTTGAAACTAAGTTTGTTATTTTTATTTTTTTCTGTTAAAAAAAATCATTACTTCATGATAAAAGTTCTGAAGAAGCTAGGTACAGGAGGAGCATACCTCAACACAGTACAGGTTCTCCATGGCAAAACCATTGTTGGTATCTGTATTGGTTTGTCCTGTGTCCCCCCAAGTCCTCATGTAATTTGGCTAGGGCTGGGTCTGGCATTTGTGATTGGTTTGTTGTCTAGTGCTGGGATTGGTGATGTGAGTGCTGCACCTGCCCAGGGGTGGAGCCAACATACAGGGTAGGGAAAAGAGGAAGGATTCTGCCCCTCTTCTTCCCAGTTAGCATGCCTTGCTGTTTGGCAGTGGCCATGAGTGGCTGCCCTGCCACGCCATGCTGCCTTGGAGCCAACTAAGTATGGACTGGAACTCCCGAGAACTGTAAGGAATAAACCTTCCTTTCCCTAATTTTGGGTGTCAGGTATTTTGCCTCAGCAACGAGTGAAACGTAACTAAGACAGTATCATACTGAATGGAAAAAAACTGAAAGCATTTCCTCTAAAGTCATGAACAAGTTATGTGAAACTTTTAGCCAGCACAATTAGGCAAGAGAAAGAAAGAAAAGGTATAAAATGGGAAAGGTGGTCAAATTATTTCTGTTTGCAGATGATATGATTCCACGTTAGAAAACCCTAAAGATTCCAAGTAGCAGAACACAAAGTTAACATAATAACAACAAAAAAATTCAGTAACTTTTCCATACTCTAATACTTCTCTTGCTGAGAAAATAGTAACACTCATAAAAGCCTCAAAAAAAAAAGTCCTAGTAAAACACCTAACCAAGAAAGTGAAATAATTTTGTATGAACTCACAGAAGATTGAGAAAGAAACTGAAGACACTAAAAATGGAAAGACTTCCCCTATGTATCAGCTTTCCTGTTTCTGCAACCAAATGCCTGACAGGAGGAAAGGGCTTATTTGGCTCAGTTTCAGCCATTTCAAGTCCATGGTCCACTGGCCCTGGTGCAGGGACACCATGGGGGCATCATGACAGAGGGGTGCAGGGGAGCAAACCTGCTCGGTCATGGAGTCCGGGAAGCAGAGCAGGGAACAACACTGGGGAGCAAGGGGCCAAAGGTCCAATGTGACACCAAGGTCACCCCTCCACGACCCACTCAGACACACCCAGAGTGTACTTCACTAGTCCCCTAGGTGGCTCCCAAGTGAATCAAGTGACAGAACTCACAGTCACATCATGCTCATGGACTGAGAGAATCAGTGTCATTAAAATGACTACGGTAAGCAAAACATCTACACAATCAAACGCAATTCCTATCAAAATACCAACATCATGTTTCACAGAACTAGAAAAAGCAATCCTAATAATCCTAATATTCATATGGAAGCACAAACTCCAAATATCCAAAACAACCCGCACAGAAAGAACGATGCTGGAGACATCGTGATACACCTGATTCCAAAATATACTTCAGAACCCTAGTAACAAAACCAAACAGCATGAACATAAAGACAGACACACAGACCAACGGGACAGAACAGAGCACCCAGAAACAAACTCACACATTTACAACGACTGCAACTGATTCTTGACAAAGGAACCAACAATATACCCTGGGGAAAAGACAAGACTCTTCAACAATCATATGAACAAATACTTATCAAAGGAAGTGTAAATAGCCAAATATATTTTTAGAATGTCCAACATCTTCGCCAATCTGTGAAATATAAATCAAAACTACAGTAAGATTCCATTTTCTCCAGTCAAAACAGGTATCAAAAAAGAAAAAAATAAATATTGCCAAGGATATGGAGAAAAAGAACCCTTATATACTGTGGGCAGAAATGTAAATTATTACAGCTACTAGGAAAAGAGTATGGAGATTCCTTTAAAAATTAAAAATATGATCCAGAAATACCACACCTGGGTATATCCAAAGGAAATGAACTCAGCATATAAAAGAGACAACCTGCATACTTATGTTTATTGTAGCACTATTCACAAAACCCAAGCTTTAGAATCAGCCTAGATGCCTGTCAATGAATAAATAAAGAAAATATGGAATATCCACACAGAGCAGTATTATACCGTCATAAAGAAGAATGGAATCATGCAATCTACAGGAAAACAGATACAATTGCAAGACATCATGTTAGGCAAAATAAACCATACTCAGAAACACAAGAATCACATTTTTTCTCTTAGATGTGGACACTATATTTTAAAAAAGATGATTTGAAAGGAACTAGGAGGAGAAAAGAAAGAGGACAAGAGAGGTTGACGACTATGATCAAAGGATGGTACATACATATAAATCAAGAGGGGTGTTTTAGTTACTTTTCTTGTTGTCAAGACAAACTACTCAATACCTAAAGTTAAAGAAGGAAAGGTTTATTGTAGCCCACAGTTTGTAGATGTTTCAATTCATTGGCTGCCTCAAGGCAGGGTGGCCTAGTAGACAACGGGCATTGCAGAGCACGCAAGCAAAAGTAGCAAGCATCCAGCAACAAGTGACCAGAGACCCTCTTTCTGTCCCTTGTATCTTATCGAGGCCACCCACCCTTAGGCCAGATAGCACTCACACCCAGGGTGGGGCACCCTTAATCCTTCCCAAAACTGTGCTAAACCAACCAATGGACTAATTTAGTGGTCACACAACTTTGATTCCTAGCATCGCACACTACAGATCCAGACATCTGCGAAAAGCCCCACCTATGACCACATGAAGCTTGGAGAAGACATTCAGACACAAACCATAACAAAGGGCAAGACAGGGAGCATACTAATCCCTGGCCTGAAGTTATATTACAAAGCTACCATGATTAAAACAGCATGGTGCTACCAAAAAAACAGACCTTAGGAATAACAGAACAGAACAGAAGCTGCAGAAACAACTCCAAACACACTCAGCCACTTTAACACTTTGACTGGAAAAAAGATAGCCTCTTTTATAAATGGTGCTTGGAAAACTGACCTTCCACATGCCAAAGATTAGACCCATATCTCTCGCCATGCACTAACTAAAATCAAAATGGATCAAAGATCTAAATATTAAAACAGAAACAATCTACTAGAAGACAGAATAGGCAGAACTCTTAAAGACACTGGAGTAGGCAAAGACTTTACAAACAAAATCCAATGGCACTGGAAATATTACAAAGAATGAACTGGGATCACATCAAATTTTAAAAATTTTGCACAGCAAAAGAAACAACCAATAGAGTGAAGAGACAACTCACAGAATGGAAAAAAGCCAGCTACTTCTCAAAGGACTAACATCTAGAACCTATAAAGAACTCAAAAAACTCACACCCCCTAAATTAAAGACCCAATCCAAAAATAGGCATCTAAAATGAACAGACATTTTTCAGATGAAGAAGTAGAAACAGCAAATAATACATGAAGAAATGTTCAACATCCATGGTCATTTAAGAAATGCAAATTAAAACAACACTGAGATTCCATCTCACTTCAGAAAGAATACTTGTCACCAAGAAATCAACAACAACAAATACTGATGAGGCTGTGAGGAATAAGGAACCTTTCTCCATTGCTGGTGCGAGTGTAAACTGGTGCAACCACCATGAAAATCAATATAGATAGTCCTCAAAAAACTAAAACTAGAAGTTTCATTTGACCCAGCTGTTCTCCTTCTAGTATGTTCCCAAAAGAATTAAAAGCAAAATACCACAGTGATATATGCATATCCATGTTATAGCAGCATAATTTATAATGGCCACAACTTGGACACAGCCTACATGTCCATCAACAGATGAATGAAGAAAATGTGGTATTTAAACAATGGAGTACTACTCTGCTAAAAAGGAGGACAAATTTGAGTTGTAGGAAAATAGACACACTTTGAGATCATAATCTTAAGTGAAATAAATCAGACACATACTTTTTCTTGTATGATAAACCCAAAGAGTAAATAAGGAGCATAATGGACGATAAATACTGGGAAACAGGAAGAACATGTTCAAATGGGAAGAGGAACAAGGGAAGAGGAGAGGGGAGGGAAGGAAGTGAGAAGGAAAAAATAGTAAAAGAAAAATAGAAACAAAGCTTTTGTAAATGGGGTGGGTAAGAAGGGTTGAAGAGCAGGGAGGAGAATAGGAAAAAAAGAATTAAGATATAATATGTACAGGTACACATTCCCTACAATGAATGTGATCAATATATATGACAAATATGTAATAAAAAAGTTTGAAAAAGACATGTCACAGTAAAGCCCACTGATTTATGCAATTAATGTTAGTAATTATAAAAACCAAAAACTTCAAGTGATTCCAGTGTGCCAAGATTGAGATACAAGTGACTAATCTTTTAAGAGTCCAAAATTTATTATATAAACTTCTCCTTTGATTTTTCTTGTTTTGGTTGTAGTCATTGGGCTGTCAGTTAACACATAAAATGCACGCAAATTCATAAAAAAAAAAAAGGAACCCTGCTATATTTTACAGACATTCATGGTTAAGGCAGATTCTATACCATAATCTGATTATCGGCATTTCGATGATGGAGTAGGCTTTCCCTTCCCTGGTCTTTCCACGTGGAAGTACTTCAGCTCATATAAAACTCCTGCCCTTTTCTATGTCTCTCTTCTCTGTAGTCAACGAGAGACAGAATGAGCTGTTCGTTGGCAAAACTGGAAACAATTAGTCATATACACCTGGTTCAGCTCCCTCCTCTTGTGTCTTGGTTATAAACCATAGAGAACACAAGTTCCAACTTAGTTCTCTCAGGGAAGTCTCTCAGGTCAGGGTGTTATGTACCAAGCGATCATAGGCTGTGTGGCTTATAAACAACAGAAATTTTTTTTATCTCATTTGAAAATGCGGAGGGCAGGACTAGATGTTCTCTAAAGACCTTTCCAGCTGTCTTGTCCGACTCGTTGTTTGGTTTTCAATAGGCACCCGACTCGTTGTTTGGTTTTCAATAGGCACCCTTTCAACAGGTAGCGGAAAACATTTGCTTTACAGTAATGACACATCAAACTAAGGCAGCATGGTTCTCAGAAGTGGGCGATTTCATCATGCATTAGTCAGGATTATTTCTGGAGCAGTACCATATCACCTTAATGTCCACAAAACATATTTCTTCTAATTCTGTTCTCTTAATGAGAAATCTTTAAAAGCCATGCCTACTACTTACAGTAAAAAAGAGTTATGTAAAAGACAAAAGACAGAAGGATAGCCATTGACATGGTAGAACTAAAGAAGTTAAAACATTAATATTTGAAAAATAGAGCCTATCATATATTCCTTGACAAAAAAAGTAGATATTCATCTAGTCTTGCTTTCTCCAATGTACCCTGCACAGTAACCTTTCCTAACAAATCTTTCCAAAAAACAGATCTGACTAGAGCCCTTCCACGTTGGCTTCAAATCCTTCAATGGCTCACAACACCCTCACCTTCAAGATTGAAACCAAGAGGACTGGGGATATAGCTCAGTGGCACAGAGCCTGCCTGGCAAGCATAAGGTCCTGAGTTCAATTCCTGGTACAAGAAAGAAAAAAAAAACACTAAATTTCTAGAAAGGTATGCAAGGTCTTCCATTTCTCATTCCTGCCCATCTTTCCAGCCTCAATATATAACCTACATTCTAGCCACACTGAACTCCTTGAACATATCTAAAGGCACCTAAGAATTTGTGTTTCATAAGAACAATAAAAGTGAGAAATCTGGCTTTGCACAGACTTTGTTTATAGGACCACCCTTCAGTTCTCAGGTCTGGAGTTACTTACTCGAGAACCCTGCCCCGACCCCAACTCTAGTACACATCCTCAACACCTTAGATTTCTTCACTGCTTTTATCACAGCTTTTACGATTATTAGTGTGACTATTGTTTTAATTTCTTTTTCCAACAGACTGTAAACTCCAGGAGGACAGGAAGTGTATCTGATTTTATTCTCCAACGTACCTACAATGTAGGCAATACACTACACACACCTGGTACTGTACAAAGCAAATGCCCAATAAATGTTTGTCAAATAAGTAAATCAACAGAATTTCTTTCACATGTGTACATCTCAGTGACGATCCGAAATGCCTCTTCCCTTCTTTAACTGACAAATTCCTGTTTTCCTTGAAGAATCAGCTCAGGCATCCTTCATTCTGGAAGCCTTTCTGACACCCAAGTTAGATATGCTACCTCTGTTCTCTGGCCGTCCTGGATATATTTTTATACATGCATACACTTGACTGCAGCTTTCGCTTTTTGCATGTGTTTCTGTGAGCTCCTTAAGGATAGGGGTTGTGTCTGTCATCTCTGCATGCTATGCAAGTGGTACAAGGTGTAATGGGGGGGACTCAGGAAACACTAAATACACATAAAAATATGCATACATTGCATTTTATTATGAAGGTTCACATGTCTTTGCAGAAACCCCTACTGAGTGAAAAAATCATGAGGATAAAATAAAGCTAGAAATACAAATCCAGCATTTAAATTGCATTAAAATTTTCAAAAAAGACTGTGACCCAAAAAAAAAAAATTGCTTCAATATCTTTTTACTAGTACTTTCCTTGTTATGCTTTAAGGATAATAAAATATTAACTACTATTAAAACACTAAATAGAATTTCAAAAACAACTTAAAATCTCATATCAGTTCAAGGAAAACAGAAATGTTCAATGCTGTACTCTGCATAAGTTGAGTCATTTTAAATATTTCTCAAGAACACATTGGCTACATTACTCCTGAAAAAATGCTTAAACTTAAGAGGTCCCTGTAAATAACTATCCCTTTACAGACCATTATAACGGCTGCTATAAATTTCTCCTAGGTTCCTGTGTTGAAAAAGAAGAGTTGGTTGCTAAAGCAACTTCATTTTTCTTTACACATGATCTATCCCTCTAGATGTGTGAAACATTAAATGTACTCCCAGTGATTCTTTAATGGACATAATTAAAACAACATAAGGACAAAAACTTACATAATTTGACTGCTTCTAACACAGCTCATAAGCACACAACTGCCCTAGGTTTTATTATGAGCAATTATTTTTAAATCAAGAAAATCTGAAGTTTTCAGGAAACAATTTTTTAAATAAAATATAATAGCCAACAAAGGATACAAACTTGCAGTTACAAGGTAACTAAATTGTGAGCACCAAACATGAAGCACAGTGACTACAGTTAACACTACTGAAAACTGCTAAGACAGTAAATAGATCTTATTTAACACACATACACAAATGCAAAGTGATGAATACGTTAAGGAGCTTAATTGAGGTAATCATTTCACAATGTACACATACATCAACACATCACCTTGCACACCTTGAATACATATGCTTTTTGCTTGTCAAGTATATCTCAAAATAACTGAAAAAAGTTAACAGCTAAAAAATTATTTTTCTTCATGAGAAAGATGGAGTTCAGGAATAAAAGATAACTGATAGCAACAGATTTATCTTGAATCGAATGTGAATACACAACTAATCATCATTCAGTTTTACTTAACAAAAAGTGAGTTATATCTACCTAGAATTTTTATTGTTATTACTATGTTTTAAAGCTTCTCTCCTATATCTAATCTGATTCCTGTGATAAAAATATTCTAAGAACTGCAGATACAGTTTGCTTCTGATCATAGTTACAAAGGAATCAGTCCACCATCAAATGACCCTGTTGCTTTGGGTGGGTGGTAGAGCACAGCATAGTGAGGATCACAGTGTTGGGGAGCAAAACTGTGCCCCTTCCTGGTGAGCCAGGAAGAGGGAGAGACAGGGTGTTGTAGTCAGGGGTTGAAGGGAGAACAAGACAATACAGGACACATGATTTATAGTGTTATTTATAATGGTCACCCAAGAAGTCAAATACAAAGTGCAGGAAATCTGTCCACAACACTAAAGATCTAGAAAATCCAGCCGAGGGCCTGAATCCCACAGCAATGTCTGCATAAGTCCATCTTAAGACCTGGAGCCCATGACAATGCCTCCACAAGTCTAACTGGAGACCTAGAGACCAAGATAATATCTCATGCAAGTCTGTTTCATAGATCTGCCCTGGGAAGGATCATACGTCAGCAGTGGAAGTTAGAAAGCCTGGGCCAGCAGGATGAAGGATCTGTGTCACCAGGCTAAGGGTTCTGCACTGGAGCCAGGAAGCAACACTCAAAGGACCAGGGCTCCCCCGAAAAGTACTACTATGGCCATTCTCAGCAACAGTGGGGTCCCGAGCTCCTCCAACGATGAGAACAGCCAAGTTAGTATCAGAAAGCCAGCGTGACAAGCTTCTCCTGGAGATTGAACAGCACACATCTTCCCCTCCAGAGCCAGGAAGCGATGCTCAAAGTAAGGACCAGAGCTCCCACAAAGTGAACCGCAGCCATTCTCAGCAACAGCAGGTCCCAAGCTTCTCCTCTGATGAGAACAGCCAAGTTCGTATCAGGAAAGCAGCTCAACAAGTTCCTCTAGGAGAACCAACAGCAAGAGGAGAGCCAACAACATCACAGAGAACCAACGACACTACTTCTTCCTCTTTAGTCCTCCTTTTTATCTTGGCAAAAATCCTCAGGTGGGCCATCCACATTCAGCACCACACTGATTCAGTTCAGCTGGACACCACATGTTGACCACCAGTTACCAATCCACCACAGAGGGAGAGGGAGAGAGAGGGAGAAGGAAGGGAGAGAGAGACCTTAAGACCCTGAGGTCCCATAATCCCTTTAAGGCACACCCCATGACCTAAAGCCCTCCACTAGGCTCACCAAGCCGTACCCCCAAGTTTCTATCACCTCCTTGTAGCACTATCCTAGAGACTAAGCCTTTAATACCAGAGGTTTGGATGCACATTTAAGATCAAAACTGGAGCGGATACTTCAGAAGATTCCAAGATGGTGACAGAGACTATTAAACCAGTCAGAGGACCCTTCTAAGAGTGGGGCCTGACCAACCACAGTTTCGTGGCCACAAAACCAGCCCTGGACAGGTGGTACAGTCCACTGTCAAGTTTTAAACATGGACGACATTTCTTATCTGTTCCTGTATTACCCTCATAATCACACCATAAAAATACAAAAACTCTTCCCATTTAAATTCCTTAAGAATATTCTGTAGCTTTTTAAAAATTCACTTTATTGTCACAGGAAAGTTCTATAGTTATCTTTTACCTACCTTTCCTACTGTATTTCCCCAACTCCCTTATCTCATAACCAGAAATACCAGAAAATAACCGTTCCATCACCTCCTGTAAGGTGTCTGAACACCCTTATGGGTTGTCTAACTAGACTCACAGGGAGAAAAGTAAAAAAATTTAAAATTTTTCATTTGGACATCAGAAGTCAAATAAGCTAATTCACATGGGAAGAAACAAATCAATTCAAGGTGAGGCCTGGACCCAGGGCATGGTGGCACACACCTGCGCATAGTCCTGGCTAGCCCGGAAGCCGAGGGGAAAAGCACATGAGCCCAAGCACTCAAGAGTAGCCTGGAACACAGTGAAATCCTGTCTCCAAAACAAAACAAAACAACAACAAAAAGGAACATACTGAAAACTAAAGCATGTAAGAAAGTGCTATGCACCAATTCCCCAAGATGAATATAACTACTATGCATTCCAAATATATACCAGGAAGAGTGAAATGTCAAGAAAAAGTGCTACTGGAATGCTAAATGTGTTGTGCAACTATAAACATTCCATAATCGTATCTCAATTTTTTGGAAATCTCAACTTTTTAAGGAAAAGTCTAACTCCCAAAGAAGATATAGGATATTGATTAGCTTTAAAAAAGAAATAAGACCTAGAAATCATTGTTTAAAAAATCCTGTTGTTTTAATGGCTAGGTAAACTGATTCTCTCAAAAAGGCAAGTCCATATAATTAAATGCGGAGAACATGCAGAACAGATAAATGTGAGCCTTCAGAAACTGAGCACTGTGGTAGGAGGATCACAAGTTCAAACCCAACCTGGGCAACTTAGCAACTTAGTGAGAACCTGTCTCAAAATAAAAATTTTAAAAAACAAGCAAACAAAAAAAGCTGGGGCTGTAGTTCAGTGTGAAGACCTTCCGTTCAATCTCCATTACCACACACACACACACAAAAATAAACTGAGAAATAAAACAACTTAAGGTTATATTTTTCTTATATGATCCCCTCCTCTCTTTGAGATTAGCTTCTATTTTTTTCTTACCGTGGTATCACTAATATGCAAACATAAAAACAATAACCTGTTATGCTTATGGGTCTTCCACAACAACAAAACAGAAACTGATTTTCTAATTTACACACAAGGAACAAATAATTAAATTAGCAACATTACTTTAAATGGCAAATAACACTGTTTTTACCCAGTCACCAGCTGACTGAAAGCTAACCACAGCACTCACTGCCATAGCACAGTTTTTTTTTGTTGTTGTTGTTGTTGTTGTTTTTTTTTTTTTTTTGGTACTGGAGATCAAACTCATGACTTGTCAGGCAGGCGCTGTGCCACTGAGCTAAGTCCCCAGCACTATAGCACAGATTCTTTACACTAGCCTTGAAGACTTTAGTGAGTGATTTTATAGCAAAATTAAACCACCAGAAAAAAGTGAAAAATTTCACTATGTTTTATGCCTGTACGACCCACATATCTATGAAATATAGTTAGGAATATAAAATTCGTGTTTCTAAAATCTAATCTGTGATTAGTTTTAAATTCCACTCTATTATAAATTTATTAGTCACAACCTTTATCTTCTTCACTTTCAAGATAACTAAGCAACAACTGTAGCTGTAAAAACAAAGTATCCAAAAGCATTTTTAAAAGGTCATGAGGAAAGAAGGATCTTTAAATGCAGAAATTAGTTGATACTTCATCTCTACCCTACCCTTAAAACCCTTCAGCCAGTAAATAACTTGCCAGTAAGTCTCTATATTCAGGAATTTCAAAATAAGCAAGCAGAAACTTTAATACATAACCGGATGCATCTTGGAAGCAGGATACAAAAAGTAAGAACAGAATCAATTTTCACACTATGACATCAAAACACCAAAAATGGCTCAGAAAATATACATGGTTTGGTAAAATGGGATTAAAGTAGAGAATCTAGATCATACCTAGTTTACTCCATTCTCTTCAGAGCAATATATTCAATTTCCACTCAGGGTAGTAACAAACTATATAATCTCAGACAGGGATACAAAGTATACAGCCAGAGAAACTCTGCTTTCCCTTTCCATACCTGCTGGTTCATCTGCTTTGTGGAAAAGTCCCAAGTAATGTTCTGATTTCTACTATTTCAAAGAGAGGGAAGCAACTGGTTATTGCTAATGGAATATTCTCTTCAGGTTTCTGCTACAGTTCTCACAGTGCAAAGTAATGCCTAAGAGTCCTCAGTTGCAGAAGTTGAGATCACAAATTGCAATCCAAAAGTCTCCTCTAGAGCTAGGGGCAGGGCAGCCAACAGAAACTGTGGCTGGCCCAATGACAGATTATCAAAAAGTTACTGCTACCTTTTAAAGTAAAGTTGTTAAAGTTGATCTGATCAATTGTTTTTGCATTTAAAAGGCTTTCCCAGCCCCTCTCCGACTGGAGTAATTCAAACTCCTGTCAAGAACCACAGAATCAACCAACCAACCATCCAACCAAAACAATGATTTTTCAAGACTGAGGACATCAAAATGTGAGCCACCTTGGATTCCACCAGGGCCTCCACAAGACTGAGACTGCCCCAAGCAGAACAATCATCTCATAGAGACCGGCTTGAGCAATAGGGGCTTCAAGAGCCACCTTGCAAAACCAGATCTGAGACAGTGGTCAAGCGGACTCAAGCCTAATTCCATAAAAGCTGCTGCCTTTAGCTTGTTGGGGGGGGCCAGTCTGATCCTCTCCATCAAAGTTGAACTCTCTGTAGCTTCTCAAACTGAAGTCCCTCTCTGTTTTCCCTAATGTTCTAAATCTGCCTAATACATCAGACTGTGTCTCTCAAAGAGAGAGAGAGAGAGAGAGAGAGAAAGAAAGAAAGAAAGAAAAAAGAACCATGGAACCATGGATCACGGGCATCTTACTGCTGCTGTCATTGGCTAAAGAGTGGATAACCATAACAACAATCATGAGCATGGTAGTTGCCAATGCCACAAATAACTCTACAAACTGGGCAAGGAGGCACAAGACTGCAACCCCAGGCTGAGGCAGGAGGATTGCTGTGAGTCTGAGGGGAGCAGGGGCTACACAGTGAGTTCAAGGCCAGCCTAAACTACACAGCTAGACCAAAACCAAAACAGCTCTACAGATCACTACCACCAGCAGACAAATCAGTAAACTGAGGGAGCTGAGAAAGTGTATCTTAATGGTAGAGTGCTTGCCTAATGCATGTGAGGCTCTGGGTTCAATCTCCAGTAGGAGGGGGGAAAAAGACAAGAAATTAATAAGTAAAGGCTCAGGGAGGTTTCTGCCTGTTTACCAAACAGTATAACCATGAGTCTGAGTTTCCATCTTTTTCCAAAAATGAATAGATTTGTACTGGATTAATCTTGAAGAGCACTACGTCCAGAGAAACATAATGTTCTCTGTTTTATGATAATATTAATGCTTTATCAGCCTTTCCATTTGTATAAAGCAGATAAATAGATCCTTGGCTGAAATGGGCCAGGAGACCAGAACAGGTCACCCTCACTACAAATTCCTAAAGCACTTCCACCAAAGCCCACTTACAGAATAATGGCTCTAAACAGGTGAATTGTAACTACCTTCCCTTCTGATTTCTAGAAAATTTAGCAGTAATTTCCACCACAATATGAACAGATGGATTTTTTAAAATGTATTGCCACCGCATTGTTCCCAAAATACGATAATTATACATTTTTGTATATTTTCACACAAGGCAGAAGTATGATTTTAATTATATTATAAAACCAAACAACCCTGTTGATAATGTTTGTATTTAATTATTTAACCAGTATTCATTATGTCTCTGCTGGTTTGACCGTAATTTTTAAAAGTCAATTATTGAAGCCAGGGACATAGCTCAGCGGCATTGCATCTGTCTGGCAACTACAAGGTTGTGAGCTTGATTCCTGACACGCAAAAAAAAAAAAAATTAATTATCTACCAAAGTTACAGATGTTAATTATACTGATTATAGTTTTAAATAAAACATGAAAGTATTAGCTTTATAATTTTACAAACCCAATGTGAATATCAATAAAACACCACAAGCTGCTAAAAATTGCTAATAATTATTTGTTATTCAAATGAAATTTTATGTGAAATAATCAGCACACTTTGCAGGTAGACTATCAGTGAATATAAAATTATGCAAAATGATAATGAAGGAAATAGTTCCTCATTGAAAATATTATAAATAATATTTTCTGAAAGCAAGCAGCAAGACTATCACAAAACTTCATTTCTGCTAATTGCTCTTACATACTCATTGGTCCTGGAGCAAAAAAACCAACAAAATAATATTGAAGAGAAAGAAATCAACAGTATTCAGCAATCTTCTTAAAACTCACCCCAAAATTTGGGACAGAAGAGGAACTGACTATGACTTGTATTGTTCTCAGATGAAAACTGAAATTATAAGTCTACAATAATTTGATGGCATCTACATAATGTTCAATTTTCTTAAAAAGTAAATTTACCAAATTATATATACTCTGAATTTAACATCAAAGAAACCTCTGACAAGCTCAAATAGAGGGAAGTCCTACAAAAGAACTGGCCAGTGGACTTTAAAAAGATCAAGGTCATGAAAGATTAAAAAAAAAGTTAAGGATTTTGTCTGGGTTAAAGATTACAGAGACATAACAACTAATGCAACACAACATCCTGGATTTGATTCCGAACCAGAAAGAGGACATGAGTGGGACAAACAGAAATTTCAATAAAGTCTATGCATTAGATCAGTGACCAACACACATTTTATCAACGTTTTACTATACAGCGCCAAATGATGGATATTCTAGGATTTGCGGAGTACGTAAGTTCTCTGTAGTGTATTCCTCTTTGTTACTGACAATACTTTAAAAATGTGAAATTTGTTTATAACTCACCAGCTTTACGGCAAAGATGCTGTGGATCTGATTTTGATAACCATATGATTGGGCTATATTAATTAACTTTCAGGGCACCTAAGTAAAGAGTATACAAGACTGTTGTACTATTCTCTAACTTTTTCTAAGAATGAAAATACCTCAAAATGAAACGTTAAATAAATAAAACGCAAACCATCATCAGGTATTCCCTTGTCAGATAAACGAAAGCATAACAACTATGTCAACAAGAAAGAACACCAGCCTCTTTTCTCCTCCTTGAAACCACTTACGGCTCATCACACAGCCTCTCCCTGCATAGGCACTGTCTTCCCTCCCATCCCAGAGTCCTTCACAGTCAGGTCCCACCTATGCCTCAGCTCTCAACTCAAGCATCACTTCCTCAAGCAACCTTCCCCACTGTCACCCTGCCCTACCCCTATATCACAGCTAAGCTCCTGCCTTCCTTAACAGGAATGGTGGGTAGTATTAAACACTTAATAGTGCAATTAATCATTTGATGTCTGTCTCACCTACAAGTGAGTTCATTGTAGGAGAGCAAAAATCATGGCCATCTTCCCTAAGGCTATATTCCCAACACTGAGCTCAGGGCTGTGCACACGGGAAACGCTCCATGCAGCATGCAATGGATGAAAAGATGGGGTGAGCTGACTTCCTCACTGTAGCTCTACTAATGGGAGCTAGGACAGTGAGGCAGATACTAGAGAAGGACTAAGAAGCAGGACTCCTGAATATAACAAATAACATATAATTACACAGTCCAGAGATGTAATGAGCAGCTTCCTAGCCTCTATAAGACTCATGGCAAGTTTGAAAAAAAGCTGAAGGAAAGAGTCAAAGTAATAAGTTAGATTCAGATGGTTTTTAGGTTTCTCTAAGTTAATATTCTGATTAATATTATTCATAAGCAGTTAGAGGATACCCGTATTATACTTATTAATGAATGAACAGAATCATAAATACAAATCTATAAATATTTTGTAAAAGTACCTGCTATTAACTATAGATAGGACAACATGACTAACAAGATAAGCACTGCCATTAAACAAAATTAGTAAGAGACATGCAAATTCATAATAATTTATCAGGACAAAAGGGTACAGGTTAAGTATAGTAAAAATATAAATTGGTTAATTTACATACAACAAATGGCAATTATTTAAACAGATATGCTAACAATATTAACAACCTATTTGATTTGATCTATTTCTGCCTAATTAAGAAGTCAATATTAGACTTGTCCAATTACCAAAATACTTAAAAACAAAATTATAACATGCTTGCTCATACCATTCTGAGCAAAGAGCAGATTGTAAAGCAATAAGTGCTATTACATCCAAAAAGCAAAGCTTATGTTACAAGAAACAGATTAAAGCATCCGTAATATTTGCACTATGGTTATACAACAAAAATTTTAATACCTACTGATATTTGGGCTTTACGGAGATCCTCAGAGTGAGCAACGAAAATATCAGCCAGATTCTCTTCCAGTATCCCTTGTTTGTGTTTTTTGAGACAGGATCTCACTATATCGTTCAGGCTGGCCTTGAACTCACTATGAAGCCCAGGCTGGCCTTGATCTCATGGCAATCCTCTTGCCTCAGCCTCCTATGTACTGCAGTATGCCTCTTAAAGTATCCTTTAAAGTAAACTGGTATTACTTTTAGAAAAATAAACTTGTATTCTTTCTTTTTTTGTTTTACAAATCAGGAAGGCATTATTAATTACGTCATAGAACAGTACTGTTAAAATATTTTACCAGGGCTAGAGGTGTAGCTCAGTGATAAAGCAAATGCTTAGCATATCGGAGGCCCTTACGTTCACCCCAGTACCACCTTCCCTAAATAAACTAATTTTAGTTCAGTGTAAACATATTGAAGGAAAGTAGTTTCTTAGTACAAAAAGCTATAAATAAAAACATTTTTCACACAATTTTTATTGATATGATTCACATATTATAAAATCTATTCTTTTAAAGAATAAATATTAGTGTGCAGGTTTAATAATTCACAAAGTTTGGCAAACCTCACTACTAATTCCACAGTCTTTTCATCACTCCAAAAGGAAGCCCCATAGTAACCAACAGGCCTTCTTTATTCTCTCCTCTAACTAACGGCAACCACTACTCTATGTTTTATCTCTAGTTTTTTTTTTAATTCTGGACATTTTGTACAAGTGAAATCACACAATATATTGGTTTTTGCATTTGACTTCTTTCACTTAGTATAATGATTTCAAGGTTCACCATGTTTATTATGGATCAGTAGTTCATCTCGTTCTACTTCATTGCCAAGTAATGACTTCTGCATGCATATGCCACACCTTGTTCAATCATCAATGGAACATCTGAGGTATTTCCACTTTTTGGCTATTTTCAGCTATGCAACTATGCATGTTTGTATACAAGTTCTTCTGTGGATATATGTTTTCGTTTCTCTTAAGTTATCGAGGAGTGGAATTACTAAGTCATATGTCGACTATTTGCTTATAAGTTTGAGTAACTGCTAAGTTGTTTCCAAAATATCTATGCCATTTTGCATATTCACATCAGAAATGCACGAGGACCCCAATTTTCCACATCCTCACCAACACTTACTGTTTTATTGTTTTGGCTATTGCCATCCTAGACTGCCACTCTGAAAAATAAGTCTAGAATGTTTTGAAATCTAAAAATTGTAAACAATTAAACAATTATCCATCTTACCTAAATCAAACTAATTTTACAAAAGTTGCAACTTAACCTGAAAGTTAATCCAAACAAGTCTAACTAGGTAGTCATTTCTCCAGTGTTCTAAATGGAGGTGGCATCACTCAACAAAAAGTAACAAGTGACGCCTTGCTATAAAAGAGTTTTTCTGAAGCCTAATGTCTGGTTCAGCAGATTATTAATATATCTATTGCTTCTTAAATTGAACACATATGGTACATTAGCTATATTCCATGTTGTTCCAAATAAAGCGCTGAGCAACTATTAAAAGGACATACAATGCAGTAAGATTTCTAAAATGAACTTGTTTCAACATCACGGAACTGTAGGCAATCTGACTGATGTCTTCCTGCTGAAAAGAGCCGAAGACTTCTGGAAAAAAATTTAATACTCTGCACTGTGTTAATGAACTGATTAAAATATAAGGAATGTTCAACAAAATAACCAATAAAAGCTAGAAATGGCAAGTAGAAAAGTGAACATGATTGTGATGAACCCTAGTTTCTGTGGCCATTTGGAAGTTCAAGACACAAAAGACAAAGTTTAAGACTCATCAAGGAAAATCCAAATGGAAAACAGTTGACATTAGTTTAAGAAGATGCTAGAAATAAAGCTACCCTTAGAGGGGTGTTACATATCTTGAACTCAGGATATACAAGGGAAGAAAGGAGAAAAACAGTAACTCACGAGTAAAAGGTGTCCTTCAAAAAGTTTCAGCCAAACCTCACATTTCCTGAGTAGTCCAAATATGTGAAGTTCTTGTTTAGTTCAAAGCCTACTCAGGCATCAGGCAAAGGCAAAAGCAAATCCTAGTTGCGGGAATTCCCAAGGGATAACGTCCAAGAAACAGGAACTCACAGTTAAAAATCACCAAACATGCAAATCAGCAAGCCACACAGTAAAATCAGTGGAACAGGATCCACAAACCTTCAATTGTTTTAATTATCAGAAACAGAATAAAAAACAATCATGCCTGTCATATTTAAGGAAATAAAAGGAATTGAAAACAGGAGTGAAAACAAGTAGCCATTAGATAGAAACAAGACCTTTTCAAAATGACTATGTGAAAAGAAGTCAAATAGAAGCCCTGCAAAATATTACAAAAGGGGCTGGGACCTGGGGTCCATCCTAGTGCTTAAGAGGCTAAGGCAAGAGGATCAGATCATTCCATATCAGCCTGGGCAACAGGGCTCCAGACCCCATCTATTAAAAATAAACAAAAACTGCAAAAGGAAGATTTTTTTAAAACCTCAAGAAATTAGTTTAATTGTAGATTCAATGTAGCAGAGCAAAGCAAGCAAACCAGGAGGCCTATCTGAGAAATTACCTAGAATTTAGCAAAGAGTGAAAAGAATTCATAAATACAGGTTAAAAAAGAGATGGGTGGTAATATTCTCTAATGAAAGTTCCAGAAAGAGTGAGAATGGTAAAAAGACAACATTTGAAGAGTAAGTGGTCAGGAATTTTCTAATACTGATAAAAGACATCAATCCAGAAACTAAGAATCTAAACGAACCCAAAACAGGACAATAAAAGGATTCTATGTCTAGACACAGTGAAATGTAGAACACTAAAAACAAAGAGACTACCTTAAAGGTTGCTAGGAGAAGAGACATATAACCTTCAAGCAAAAGAATATATCCAGGGCCGGGGATTTAGCTCAGCAGCACAAGCACCTGACTGGCAAGCGTGAGGTAGTGAGTTTGATCCCCAGTACCAAAACAAAACAAAACAAAACAAAACAAAACAAAACAAAAGAATATATCAAAATACAACGAAATTAAGCCATATTTGTAAATAATTCATGGATTAGAAAAGGTCTCATGGAAAAATCAAGATAGTGAACTGAATTAAAATGAAAACCAAAAAATGAAAACATAAAAATCCTGGTACACAGCTAAAACAGCACTAAAAAGAATTTTTTAAATTAATAAATGCATGCATCAAAAACAGAAAAAAATGTCAAATCATGATCTTAGTTAGAAAAAGCATCACAAAATAAACCCACATGAAGCAGAAATGAGTAGACATCAAAAAAGACAAAAAAAAAAACCACCAGTAAAAATAATAAATGAAACAAATAGCTAATATTTGGAAGCTATTAGCAGGTTTTCAAAAAAAAAAAAACTGAAAAATCTAGCAAGTCTAACAAAGATTAAAGAAAAAAGACACAAATTACCAATATCAGGTATGGAGCAGAGGGTATCACTACAGAAGCTAAAAACATCAAAAGCATAATAAAGGAATACATACTATGAACTCCACCCATAAAATTTGACAACTCAGAACAAAATGAGCCAACTCCTCAAAAAAAAAATGATAAGCAAAACTACCACAATCCATCCATTGATAGTAATAATTTCAACGGCCCTGTAATTTAAGGAAATTAAATTCATTTAAATTGAATTGAATTTTTAAAACATCAATAAAAAAGAAATCTCCAGGCCTATGTGGTTTCACTGGAGAGTTCAACCAAACATTTAAGGAGAAGTTAATATCAAGTCTACACATTCTCATCCAGAAAACATAAGAGGGAAGGAAAAGTTTGCAATTCAGTATATGATACTAATACTACCTAATGACAAATCCAGATAAAGCCAGAGCAAAAAACTATACACCAATCCATTCATAAGTAAGGATATAAAACTCCTTAAACTATTAGAAATAGAATTCAGCAATAATAAAAATAAACATTCATCATAACTAAGTAGGGCCTATTGCAGGGAATAAGCGGGGCTAATTCTGTTTCAATATTTGAAAATACATCAATGTAATCTGCCAAATTAACAGGGCAGTGAGGAAAAATTACATAATCACATCACTTAACACAGAAAAAAACATTTGACAAAATTTAGTATAGTACCTTCTCATGATAGGAAAGAACAGAAATAGGGTGGAAAATAGAAATACAGGGGAAACGTCCTAAACTTGTTCAAGAACATCTATACAAACCTGCTTCCCCATTACACTTAAAGGTGGAAAATTCAGTGCTTTCATGGTGGAGTCGAACAAGGCACAAACACATTTTCTCACCAGTTATTCTACATAGTGCTGGAAGAGCTGCTCAAAACCAAGAAAACAAGGGAAGGGAACAGATTTGGAAATTAAAAAAAAAAAATTCAAACCATCCCTGTTGGCAAATAAAAAGCTGCCCTTTAAGATAAATAAGTAAAACTAGACCTAGTAAGAGGGTTCAGTAAGGTCACAGGACAAGATACTGTACAAAAATCAAGAGGTTTTTTTTGTTTTTTTGTTTTGTTTTGTTTTTGGTACCAGGGATCGAACTCAGGACCCTACACTTGCCAGGCAGGCGCTGTGCCATTGAACTATATCCTCAACCCAAAAATCAACTGTATTTTTAAATACTGGCAATCAACTCAAGACTCCAAAATTACAAACACGAGACCACTTGCAATCACTCAAAAAAATTTAAATGCTTATATGTAACTCTTACAAAACATGAACCAAACTCACATACTTAAAAACTACATAACATGCATGAAAGAAATCAAAGCTAAAAATGGAGAGAGATGTGTCACATTCATGGAATAAACGCAATATGGTAAAGATTTCAAGCCTCCCACAGTTCTATAGGTGTACCAAAATTCCTATCAAAACCCCAGCAAGAGTTTTTGTAGATTTAATCAGAGGTTATTTTACAATTCATACGGAAATGAAATGAACTAGAACAGCTAAAACAATTCTGAAAAGAAAAATGGAAAGAATCAGTCCACCCGATTGAAAGGCTTCTTACACTGTGTACCACAGCATCTGAGAATGTCACAGTGCAGCGAAGAGATGCACAGATCAACAGGGCCAAATACAAAGCCTAGAAACAGATCTACATGATACAATTTTCATACAGGTGTCAAAGCAGTTCAAGGGAAGAAAGCCTTTTCAATGCATGGTGCTGGAGCATTTGAAAATCAACAGGCAAAAAAAACAAAAAAATGAACTTTGAACTATGTTGCTACCTTGCACAAAAATTAACTCAAAACAGATCATAGAGTTAAATATAAACACTTTTAGGAAAAAAATAAAAGAAAATCTATGGAATCTCAAGCTTGACAAGAGTTCTAAAAGGCACCAAACGCATGATCCATCAAAGGAAAAATTGATAAACTGGTCTTGATCAAAACTCAGAACATCTAATCTCAAACGACACTGTTAACTCACAAATCATATATATTGTGTATAGTTTTTTACGTATCAGTAAAGATAGGGAAGACACTGTTAAAAAGATGGAAAAACAAGCCTAAACACAGAAGATATTCGCCAAACATACAGGGAAAAAATTATTTGCAAACCACTACACACTGGAATACTACCTAGAAAATGCAAAGAATTCTCAAACTCAACAGTTTAAAAAATCCAACTAGAAATGGATAAAAGACATGAATAGCTATTTCACCAGAGAGGATACAAATGGCAAGCAGGTACATGAACTGTAACTATTAGATAAATGCTAAGTAAAGCCAAAATGAATAATCAGTACACACCTGTTGTGGACTGAATGTCTGTACCCCTCCACCACTGTCTAAAAAATCACATATGTTAACATCTAATTATCAATTGTTTTAAGACATGGGACCTCTGGAAGTGGGTGGAGTGCTCATGATTGGGATTAGCACCCTTATAAAGCAGACCTCAGAGAGCTCTCTGGTTTTGTTTTTTGGTTTTTTTTTTTTTTTCCTTTTTCCAATGAGGACACACCAATAAGTTGGTAATTTCTAACCCAGAAAGCAATCTTCAGCAGAACCCAACCACTCTGGTAGCCTGATCTTGCTCCATACCATAAGAAAGAAACTTCCAGTGTTTACAAGCATAAAACACAGTACTCTGTTACAGCAGCCCAAAGGGAGAGAACACTACCAGAATGGCTAAAAACAGTGGTAATGTCACAGATGACACCCTGGCAGCATAGAGAGCGAAAGATTATTGGGAGACGAGACTTAGTTCAATCACCAAGAGGCCCAGGAGACTATCTCCATGGAGAGCACCCAGCTTTATGGAGATTCCCAGGAGCAGCACTGAAGCCCAGCGCTGTCTGGCTTTTATTTGGAATATCAGGGGAAGAGGAGGGGGAAGAAGAGCAGTTTGGGTAACAAACGGTCTCAAGGCTAGGCAGCTGTTTGGGGGAAAGGGCAAGGACAGCGGCCAAATACAACAAGCCCCCCTAATCTGAACATCTTGTTGTTTAACCATTCACTCCTCACACAGCCTGTGTGCCTTTGCCCCACAGTTTACCCATTCACTCCTCGGCCAAGTCCCCCACATGTAACACCAAATGCTGATGTGCTGACGGAAGTGAGTCACTCACACGGCAAGTGAGAATGTAAAATGTACAGCACTGCTGCAAAGTGGTGGGTTTCCCTAAAAAATTAAACATGCAACTACCATAAAATCCAGAAGTTGTACCTGTGAACATTTATCCAGAAGAAATTATATGTTCTTACAGAAAAATGTACACAAATATTTATGGCAGATTTATTTGTAGTAATGCAAAACTGGAAACCATTTAGATTTCCTCCATTGGGTGGGTGGCATGTGTGCACCTGGGATACTACTCACCAATAAAAAGAAACTATAAAGACGCTTATCAACCTGGGTGGATCTCTAGGGAGAATGAATGGAGAAAGCCAATTACAAAAGGTCATGTATGGTATCATTTCATTTATTTACATTCTGGATGGGAAATCATAAAAGTAAAGAACAGTTCAGGGATTGCCAGAGATTGATGTGGACTGGAGTCCAGAGGAAAAGCGTCTGTGGGTATAAAAGGCCAACATCAAATGTCCTTGTGCTAATGGATGTGTTCTTTATTCTGACTGCAATGATGTCCTTTATCTTGGTTGTGACAGAGCACTATAGCTCTACACGGTGCTATCACCAGATACAGAGTACACAGGACCACTCTGTGTTATTTCCCATGACCACGTGTGAACCTATAATTAATTCAAAATAAAAGTTTAATTAAAAGATGAAAAATCAAGTGCAAACATTGACCAGAATCAGAAGTAAACGAAGACAGGTGATAAAATAATTTTTAAAAAAAGTAATTCAAGAAACATTTGATCGTGATGCTGACTATACATTAAAGAAATAGATCTAAAGACAAAAGTATGCAATGACTGATCTGCCTTCTGGGGTTGGGCGCTGCATGGACCCTGGAGGAGAACCAGAATGGGCCCAACCGGGCCCCAACCCGCTGGGCCCACGCAGTGCCGGCTCACATCAAGAGAGAACTCATCCGCCTTCCGTGGTTGGGTGCTGCACGGACCCTGGAGGAGAACCAGAATGGGCCCAAGCGGGCCCCAACCCGCTGGGCCTGCGCGGCACATCAAGGACATCATCCATATCATAACACCCCCACCCCTCCACCCCCACCCCTGTAAGCAAGCTGCTGGCTCTGAGGTCTGGCTAAATTGATGGCAACTAAGGTACATAAAGCAACTAAACGCTAGTACTGTTTCACAGATTTTGCAGGCCTCTGATCGGCACCCTGAGCGTCTCTTTGCAAGATGACAGTAGGCAATGTTGCAAATACGGGGGACTCTCTTCTGTCTTGTCTTCGAGGACCAATATGGTTGTCACCGTTTTGCTTTACTCTGATCGTTATTATTTTTCTCTTTTTTTTCCTTTATTTTATATTCTGTTTTTATTGATTTTGTTTTGTTTTGTTTTTGGTTCAATTCTACCACACCTGTTGGAATGGTCAGCTAATCTGAAGATAGCAAGGTATGTTATAGTAGCTATTGTACTCACATTATCGATCTTCGAAGTTCTGTACCAGTCCTACTGCTTTGTTTTGATTGACTTTATTCTTTTATGTTCTATTGTATTTTACTATCTTTAAAATAAAAAAAAATTTTTAAAAAGTATGCAATGAATCTTGAACTTTACTCAGCCATTTGTTGTTGGTAGCAGTATGGATGTAATAATTTCTAAAGAAGCTAGTGTGAAGGTGAGCACAGAAGAAATGTGTAAACATCATGATGGTTTCTTTTTCTTTTTTTTTTTTTTCTTTGCAGTAGTGGGGATCAAACTCACAACCTTGCACTTGCCAGACAGGCACTTAAGCCACTGAGCCAAACTCCCAGCCCTACTGTGATGGTTTCTAATAGGAAACCAGAATGTTTTATTACCAGAAAAGGGAGATACACTCTTGCAATGAGGAAAGATGAAGAATATATGCACATTTCCTAGATCTGTCTATTGAAAGGGGATAAATGCAACAAAATCCAGTAGAAATTTACGCACCCAAAGGTCAGATAATGGTTCCCTTACCATTCCAAAAAACAACACAAAACAAAACAAAAAAAACCCCTGAGCTTCATGGAAGAAACAGCTGATTTCTGATCTGGGCAGAAAAATAATCAGGTAAGCTTGGGTTGTATAACTATTGCAGAAAACCAAGAATTATTCAAGAAAACAATAGGACTTGTAAAAGGACACAAGAGCCAGCTTGAAAGGACAATTAGAGCACTAAAAGAAAGATATTTGACAATAACATAGTGAATAAAATCATCAGTTTGTCTATAATAGCAATAAAAAGCAACAGGATGCAGATAGAGAAGATAAAAGAAATTCCCCCTTTTAGCCATCAAACACTAAGAGGAAGTATAGAAACAGAAGATCACTATTTTGCGGGCTGGGGATTTGGCTCAATGACCTAAGTGCCTGCTGGGAAGTGCCAGGCTGTGAGTTCAATTCCTCCCTCCCAAAAACAATCACTATTTTGTAACCATCATGTAACATGTGATGAATACAAGGACCTTCAGCCAATACTAAAGTCACATCAAAGTTAGTTAGGAAACAGGACATTCACTCAGTGGGAAGTACATATTATCTCACAAGTTACCTATTGAAAACAAAGGGAATAAAAAAAGTAAGGGCTAGGGGCGCAGTTCAGGAGTAGAACACATAGTAAGCCCTGGTTTAATCTGCAGCATCAAATAATAATAACAACAACAATAACAACAACAACAATAGTACTTTTAGAAAGAAAAATGGAAACAAGAGTTGCTACAGGGAGATTCAGCAGTTATTACCTTAGCCGTAGCATTAGTGGAGTCACCTGACATTTTGTCTTCTGCGATGACCCTGAAAATTTCTGTGCCTTTGTGCCTTTGTGTTTTTCTTGCTTCTATGCAACTCCAGGGAAAATCTTAACATTGACCCTGGCATCAGTATTATCCCCATATCAAAAATGCAGAAATTGAAAGACACAGAGGTTCCCCAAACTACATGCCGCCTAAACGGGGAGAGCCAGGATTCCAACACAAAGTCTGTCTCCAAAGCCTTCTACAGTACAGGAGCTCCACTGGGTTTTGTGGGGAAGAGGCAGATGCCACACTTTACTGAACACCTGCACCAAGTACTGTGCTTATCATTATGCTAAGCTTCATGACAACCCTTTGAAGTAGGATTTTTATTCTTATCTTCCAGAACACTGGAGTTGAGAGAGGTTGAGTCTTCAGTCCAGAGTCATACCGCCAACAGGCAGAAAAACCACGACTGAGCACAGGGGTGTGTGACTTCCCGGCCCTCATTTTTTTCTAACCTAACCCTCCACCTTCCGTGTCCTATGCATAAACCATTCCTTTATTTTCTAAGAAAGCTAATCTACTAGACAACTTTTGGTTGTCAAATATGTATTCCAATATTTGATTGGAATCAACACTGAATTTCTCTGGAAATATTCCTTCCTGTAATTAATGGGATTCTGTATGACATGAGAATACATTCTGATGAAATGAAGGTTCTGTAATGTTGGAAATTATCATAGAAAGGTCCTTAAAGGCCTTTTGGTTTAAGTCTCAGTTCAACAGATTTGGAAGCCGGTATGATCTGTATGCAAATCTAATCCCCAAAAAAGGCTTGCATGGTTAGGAATTATACTTGAGGATATGACATGACTAAAACCTGATGTTGTATAAGTACATTTTTTGCCGACTTTTTAAAAAATTTACGTTATTCAAATATATTACCAAAGGTTTTTAAAAGCACAGTTTTATAACGTTAACAACCACTCCAAAAACATTCATGCTGCATACAGTTGCCCTTTCTCTGAAAATCAGAAGCCATTTCCATTTGACTTATTTAGTACTTCTGCGTGTTTCAAAGCAAATTTAAAGCAGCTGACCTCACCCTCACAATGTGGGTGGAACGGAGGAAGCGACAGCCCTGCTTGCTGGTTGGCCTGCGACCTTCTGATGTGCACCAGCCCTGGGTACTACGTGCGCCCTTGGGCGAGCTCCCCGCTGAGGGAGATGGGGAGCCACTTCACAAGGCTGTGGTGAGGTTCCCGTGAACTAACACATACAAAGGGACGACAGCCTCCTGCACACAAGCTCTGTGGTGTGACCTGCACCGCTGAAGCTGCTGCAGCCATGAGAGAAGCACAAACTGGATGGAAAGGCAGACACCTTTCGGCTTGCCCTACTTGGAAGAGCTTTGAAGAAACTCGCTCAGAACCCAATTCTCCATCTCTCCCCTGAAAACCTGTATTCTTTTCCTTCAACTGAGACATGGTTAAAACCTTCATTCTCAGGAAAAAAGCACAAGGTGACTCATTCATCTAATAAACCTCCCACTTTTTTGGGGGGGCGGGGGCTAGGTTTCACTGTCAACCTTCTTGAACACATTCTGTAGCTACTATGATGGATATGATTGAGATGTCCTTCAGGAAAACCAGCTAGCACATCCCTGGGGAGGTCAAAACTTGATCATGTGAGTTTTCTCTAGAGCTAGGCAGATGAAGGAAAACAATAAATAGAATATCATGAAAACTACAACGCTAACTTATTAACAGACGCAAGTGTGTCCCAAGGTGCTAACAGTCGAATTGTCTAACCGGCTCTTTCCTTTCATACAGGAAATCTATAAATAGGAAGCCAAATTATAACCAATACTTGCTGGAACAGCCCAGGCAGAAGGACCAGACCTCCATCCTCTAGGCAGCTTGCCACCTTCTCTGAAGAATACTGAAAACACCTGCAGTTTCCTCCTCCCCAGTTCTCATTTTCCCAGGTTTCCATGTGCCCCTCCACCCTCTGCAGTGACAGTCTTTCTTTAGATATGCTAATATCACCTATTAGACAACTCAGGTCCCACTCTTCCTGCTTTAAAGCTGAAAGAGACAGACATCTTTTAAGATGTCTTCTGCAGAAAGTTGAGCTCCTCTATTATGGGATTTTTATGAAGCCAGACCTGAGTTCTGCTGGTGGCATGCACATCAGACCACATACACCCACTCAAACCCACCTGGCACCCTTTTTCTTAACTCTTCACATGGATGTTATTCTCCACCACATCCAGTGACCTCTTTTACACTTTTCCCTCTTCTGGATTTCACTAATGCAACTGATACAACCTGTCCACTTCTTAAGCACTTTTCCCTTCATTACCTGTAATGGAACTGAGTTTTGCTCATTAGGCTTAAATTGCTCCGTAGTAGCAGCGGGGGATCCCAGTCCACCTCCTAGAATCAGGCACACCTAGACCCTAGCAGCAGGGGATCCCAGTCCACCTCCTAGAATCAGGCACACCTAGACCCAACCCAGGCTCTACTCCTTACTAGCTAAGTGCCCATAGGAAGACTACTGAACTTCTCCAGGCCTTTTCCCTCCACTCTAAAACAGACATAACAACAGAACTGGCCAGTAAGGGCTCGGCATAATAAGCTTACTGTGGCAAAAAGTAATCACTAAATAAACACTAACAATCTTCTCTGTATTCCTATTTCTTAGCTTCTGGTACTCTCTCTTTACACCCCACACTTCTCTCTGGTAGTACTGGGAACTGAACTTAGGCCCTGCACACTGAACTACATCCTTAGTCCTTAAAATTAAAACAAAACTTCACATTGAGACAAGGTCTCACTAAGTCACCCAGGCTGGGCTCGAACTTGCCACCTCCCTTGGCTTCTGCAATACTACGGGTTCCATATTTTTTTCCTGCCATCTCTCCTTAGGATCCTCTGACAGTTTATCATTCTATATCCAGACTCACTGCTGTTATAAAAAGGAAACCTAAAAGTTTTCTTCACTTATTATGTTTATCATCTCTCCTTTGATGACCTCACATGTCATCTTGGCTACAAGAGCAACCCACAAATAAGAAAATGACTTCCACATTATCTCTAGTTCAGACCTCTCTGAGCTCTAGGCTCCCACATCTAACTGCCTATTGACATTGCCATATGACACGGACAGTTAAATCCAAACAGGAAATTGCAACCTCTCCAATCCTAGTTTTCTCCACGTACCTAAAAAATGCAAAAGACAGACTTCTAGCAGCTATCCTTAACAACCTTGCTCTAACTCCCTCTGTAAGTCTAACCAAGCTTATAGATTTTACAAGTATCTCTCAAATCTACCTATTTCCATTTCTTCCTTCTGAATAATGTTCTTCTCTATGTACAAAAATCTGCTTTACAATATCTGCATTTGATTTATTCTACCCCATGCCACTTCTCTAGCCAAGCCATTTTTTGTTTGTTTGTTTTGGAACCAGGAATCAAACTCAAGATCTTGCGCTTGCCAGGCAGGCACTGTGCTGCTGAGCTATACCCCCAGTCTCCCACACCATATCTTTTTCCCTCAAAACTCCTCTTAGAATCTTCACTCATTAATTCAACCCAGTATCACTGTTTGTTGGGAATAGATTAAGTAATAGATTATCATGGTTTATTCTGCCCAATAAACTATCTCACTATATAATTCATGCTGCCCTCAAACTGGAGGCTATCTTCCTGCCTCAGCCTCCCAAGTGCTGGGATTATAGGTGTGCACCATCACACCCAGTTGAACTTCCCTTTTTTGTTCTGAATCTCCCTTTTTTCAAGTATGAAGGAAATTCTCTCATTTTAGCATGCTAAAAACTCTGGTAAACAAAAATATCATTTGTGATGTTAAAGGAATTACAAAAATTAATACAATATGGATCATGCCCTTAGACTCTACTTACAGGGCAGAATGCAGCTGTATCCACATTTTATCTTGTTTCTATAACAGTGTCTCAGAAACTGCTTATGACAAGTGCAACAGAATTAAACAAACACACTTAGGACTAACACTGCCTAAACGCTTTAAAAAAAGAGAGAGACAGAAAAGAGAGAGAACAGAACTTCTCAAATACATCAACTCTGTTTCTCCTCTACAAAGATGCTACTCGAGTCAAAAAAGAAAAAAAGGTAGAAAGAATTGTGCCCAGTTCGATAAGGAGATGAGCAGAGGGCTTGGCTACTTTAAACGGCACAGCTCCTTGTGAATGGGACTGTGGACCCACTCCAGTGCAGAAAGCGGAGAGAACCAGAGCCTGGCTGAAGACAGAAAAAACACAAATGAACATGCGTGTGATTTTTTTAAAACCAGAAAGAACTGCCTACAATGGTCTGGTGTACTTGACATTCATCCTTTTCTACATTCGGATTATTTACTTAAAATAAGCTTCCAACCACTTAGACAACAGTATACATTTGTGGAGCCAACCAAAGTGATAAAACATTAGTATCTTTTAAAAATAAAGCGTGTGTATACTTAGATCATGAGTCTGAAAGAAACAATAAAAATTCTGTGTTGGTAGGGCCTCAACAAGGTATCTGACCAGGTCTTTATTATGCCCGCCAAGGACATGAGAAATGTAAGATGGATGATAGTACACTTAAGTGGGTGGGTTACTCTGCACACAGCCTTAACTAGCAAGTACCCATTAATGAATTGCCATCAACATGAAGGGCAGATCTACCAGCAACTCTCAGGCCTTTTGCTAAACTATTTTATCAATAACTTGAACGAAGATATGGAAGGTTAGTGTCCTCCTGTTGGCACTGAATATGTGCATGACATGAACTTAGAAGAATAGCTAATATATAGTATAAAACGGCCAGGATTTAAAAACCACAAGGAGTCAGAAAAATGGGCTAATTCTCCTAAAATAAAATGGAATAGAGAAAAACAACTAAGGAATCAGTACCTGTGTCCAAAAATGTAACTGTAACTTTGAGATGGGCCACTTGTGGCTTACCTGCCAAGTTTTTTATTTAAAAAAAAAAAAAAAAAAAACAAGTTTAATGGCTTTATGCTGACAGTAAGTTTAGGCCAGTGGGATGACATCAAGCTCAGTATGATGAGAGGTGGGCTCCGAAGGCCTAAGGTGACCGAGCAGGAGCAGGAGCAGCATCTCAAAGACAAGGGGTGGTCGTTATGTTTCACCCTAGACAAATCAGACCACAACTGAGATACCACCGACCTTTCTAGGGTCATGGTCTTCACAGGATCATAAGCATATTTGGCAAATGTTCAGAACAGAACAACCAGGATGCTTAGGAGACCAGACACTGTTATACTAAAGAAGGGCAAAGAGGGTGGAGATCTGTAAACAGATTTGCAAAACAATAGCTCTGAAGAAAATAATGCCTGCCTTCATTCAGTCATTCAATGAGCATGAAGTGGAAGCCTATTTCAGGAAAGACTCTGATTATAAGAATGACCAGGAATATAGGGACAAGACAGCCAACATCTGCAAGAAATCCCTGTGTAGCTTCAGATACTCAAATGTAAAGAGTTGAAAAAGCCATGATCTAAAAAAAAAATTTTTTTTGCCTCATACTGTCTTTTAAGGTACAAATAGGACCAGTGGAAAGAAGTTGGAAAGTAACAGATTTCAGCGCCTTATAAGGAAGAACATTTTAACAGTCAAGGCTAACGAAGAAAAAGCTGTCTCTGAGAAGATTGCAAGGCTCCTGTCAGTAATGGTGCTGGAAGAAGGGCCATAAGACAGCACCTAAGACTAGAGCACATTTAACCCTTCCTCACACCCACAAATGATATGTACTCTCACTGGACTCAGCTTATTGGGGTATTTCTGCAACCCTGGCTTCCTACAGTGGGGTATTTCCAACCTGGAACCGGCCCCCAACCAAGCACCGCTGTCTAATTGGTAAGAGATCTGAGCACAACACAAATGAGGAATAGGAAGAAACTGACCCATCATCCGTAGATGCCACACAAGAACAGCAGTACTCCAGGTGCCTCCGATTTGAAAAGAAAATGCAAGGATCCTCTGTCCTTTAATTCACCAACGCAACTGAAAATACTCAACGGCATTCCATTAGGGTAAATAAGGATTTCTTATATACTGCATTTTTGGTTGTGAGCCATTTTCTCCTAACAAAGACAAAATAAATTTAACTTAGGATCACTTCGGAAATGTGTGTCCTTCAACAAGCATTTCGAAACCTTCGATCTTCAGACTATATGTAAACGAACTTCCGAATCTATTTATAAAGAGAAATGTTTCATCAGATACAGCGGACCAGATACCAGGCACTAATCACATTGTGGTATTCTGATTAAATGGCTACTTAAGTCTAATCTGTTTAAAAATCACAAGCAGGATAGATAGAAAGGTTCCAGACCATTTAGTTCTGGCCACCACATTAAGATCATTTAAGCTTACCGTCCCTGCCTGACTCTAAATAAACGCTGCACCTGGGTATTTGAGGCGTTTACCCTCCAAAACTGCTCCTTTTAACTTCGTGGAACAAACCGCCAGCACACACACTTTTTAGCGCTTTCTTGGATTTTTTAATACAATAAATGGAACACAGCTCGATTTCCAAGGGCTGTTTCTCTTCAACAGCTGTCAGAAAGACAAAAGTGAGGAAGGAAAAGAGGCTGCCCCTGATCCCCCGGCCCTGAAAGGAGCTCCCACCCTGGTCCGGCCCGAGTCCGTCCTGCGGCAGGGACCCCGCGCGCCCCCCACGATCTCGCCCGCAGCCCGGCCAGGGGGCCCGAGGCTCGGCGCAGCCGGACGGCGGGGGTCGCCGCCGCACTTACAGTGGCACCATCCTAGGTGACAGCACCAGTGCAGCTTGAAGCACTTGCCGTGGCTGTGCGTGGCGCAGATGGACAGCCCGTCGCACGGCTGGAAGTCGGGTCTGCGGGCGGCGCAGCTCCGCGCCAGGGCCTGCGCCTCGTCCACTTTCTCGCTCTTCCAACCCCGCTCGGGCGCCGGCGCCGCGGCCGCACTCATGTCCGCTTCCTGCGCGCCGAGCCGGGGCCGGGGTCGGGGCCGGGGACGCGGCGTCCGGGCGGCAGCGCCGAGCGGCTGCAGACACAGGAGGACGCGGCGCGGGCCGGAGTGGACGCCAGCGCTCGGCGGCGGCGGGAGCGCAGCGTCCCGGGCTCGCTGAGGAGCCGCCCCGCCGGGCGCTGCGAGGGGCTGGGCCTCCCCACGCCTCCCTCCGCCCCGCCCCCCGGCCACTGCGCACGCGCACGCGCACCCGCGCACCGCCCCTCGGGGCCCGGCGAGACGCGTCTCCTCACGCGCGCCCTGCCGGAGAGCGCGGGCTTGGCGTCGCCTCGCCCCACGGCGGGTTCCTCCCGTTTCCCCGTGGCTGCCCAGTCAGACCCAGGCCGAAGGCCGCTTGGTGCGGCCTCACACGCCCTTGTCCCCTTAACACACACACACACACACACGTTTCCCCGCGAGCCGAGTGCCTGGAGAAGTGACCCAAACGTGTGCGCCCCGTGGAGGGAGGGCTCTGCACACCGCGCACACGCGCGCCGGCCTTCCCCGTGGGCCGTTCCCGGCTCGCCTCTGAGCGACGGTGTCAGACTCACGCGCACACTTCAGGCCTCTGAACTCCCGTGTCACGTCTCCCGCAGGCGCACTCCCAGAGTGTCTGTCTGTCTGTTGGACTGAGGCCCTGGGGGGCTGCGCCCCTCCTGGGGGCGCGGGGCAGAGGCCACGGGGAAGCTCAACGCCACGGGCTCCTTGCACCCACCAGCGGGTGTGGGGGAGGGGGGCAGTGTGCGGTTGCGTGGTCTGTGTAGCGGAGTGGGGGGTGCACAATGCGTTTAGTGTTCCACCAAGTGTGTACAGAGGCGTGCATGAGATGCATATTACGTGTGCGTGGTTGAATGCAGCGTGTGCACAGCAACTCGGGGCGCCGTGTGTACGTGGCACGTAGGTGGGCATCACGGAGGGTGTGTACGGGCGAGTGTGGCATGGTGAGACTGCCTGGTGTAGAGAGGTGGAGTTTAGTCCACGCGCGGGCGCTCAGGCAGCACTCGTGGCTGTTTTCCCCTGGTACCCACCAGGCCAGCGGGTGTGACCGGCCCCGGGATGGTGGCAGCAGCTCACCCACCCGCTAGGATTGCATTCTTCCCTCCTGGCCACAAGTTTCTCCAAATAGATTTTCCGTGCCAGGCTGTGCTGCTGGGACCCGAGCTCAGGCTGGATTCAGTGAAGAGAAAACAAAGCATCTGTTTCCAGGGAGCACTGTTGGGAATTGGTGTTTCCCTGCGTCCGGGCCAGAACCCAGCCTGGAACACAGAAACACAGGGGACACTCTTTTCTTGTTTACCAAAGCCTTTCCAGAGCACAGGAAAATGCCTGTAATTACCGAGGTTCAGGGAACAGCAAAGCCTTTCAATCCAAATTCTGGGCTGGAACATGTTTATGCCCAGGTCCCATGTTTTTCGTCGCTTTGTTCTTTTCTTGCTTTGTGCTAACAGGACACTCATCCTGGTTTGAAAGAACCAGATTGATCCTCAAGCCTTGAAAATTTTTACTGCCTTAAGTAATCTTTTCATAATTTTCCCTTTTATTTAACCTTGGTTCGAGAAGGGAAGTATAATTTGCATACATCTGACTCTAGTGAAATCGTCATTTATTAGGGGCTGGGAAGAGATTCACTTTGGTGGCAAACATATTTTCAAGAAATATCTAAGCCATTAACTGTCATTCCTCATTAACCTAACATTGAAACAGTTGTAAACACGAGTCATCCCTTCGCCTTCCTCCCCAGGTGCCACCCTCCCTAAATCCTAAAATACATCATTGACTCATAAAATCCACACTGTTAAATTCATATTCCAATCCACCTTAGAAAAACATAAGCAAAAGGAAGAGAAAAATCAAAGGAATTCACACTGTTATTACTGCATCAAGCCAATCAAGAATTTCTTGAACAAAGGGAGATTTCCATCTGTTCTACCCTATTTTTCTTCTCCAACCTATAAACTGCCTGTATGACTGTCCGTATCCTGGAAGACCTAATAAAAGAATCCCTCCAGGAATACTTCCAACAGCATACTGCTATTGGCTTTTAGCCAACGATAAACCATCTTATAAGATTTCACTAAATATGAAACATACTATCATGTCTAGTGAGAAATTAGCAGGAGAAAAATGCAATATAGCATTTTAGCCAAGAGGCAAAGTAAGTCACATGGTTTACGTTAGTCTCATGATTGGACGCTAAGGGGTCTTTACATTTTCTGTTCCTCAAAATCACTCCACCCTTTGCCCTAAAGATGTTATTAACTTCTACTCTCTTGCATGGAGCAGGAGGGTGGAAACACTGTGACCTCTCATGTATACAGCTTTCAGGCTGTGTTGTCAGGATAGACCTGCTCAACATTTATTATGGAATCCCAACCTACTTAAAAGTAGAGAGAATTATGTAACCAACCCTTGCACTCATCACCTGGATTCAATAATTATTAATTTGTTTAGAAAATCTCATTTCATCCATAGCTCTACTAGCTCCTCAACTCCCACCCTGCCACTAGATTATTTTGAAGTAAGTTCCAAACATGATATAATCTCGTTCATACATATTTCAGTGTGTATGTCTAAAGGAAATTTTTAAAACCATAATGCATAAATCAGTGTGATGGTTAAGCTTAATTATGTCAATTTGTTAGTCAGGTTATCTGCTTTGGTAGTTCACAAGGACTGCAGTGAAGGTGTGTACCAGGCCTATATTCTCATTGAAAGGCTTGCCTGGGGAAGACCGCTTACACACTCACTTATTCACTGGTTCTTAATCAAATTCAGTCTTTTAGGAAACTTTTGGGCTCAAATTTCTGTTCATCACTTATTGCTTAAGTTCCCTGTGGGCATCCCCACAGGACAATTCACAGATGGCAGCTGGCTTTGTCAGAGCAAGCATGCCTTTAAGAAAAGTCAGGACTGGGGATGTACCCCAGCAGTAGAGTGCTTACTTAGCATGCCTGAGGCCAAATTCGATCCCCAACACTGCAATGAAAGTGCTTCATAATGTTTTATAACCTAATGTAGGTAGGAATTTCACATCACATATGCCATCTTCTGTTCATGCAAATTACTAAATCCAACCCTGCACGAGGGAGCAGGTTATCCAAGGGCAGGAATAACAGAAGGCAAGAATCACTGGGAGCCATTTTAGATGCTGCCTGCCGCACCATGCTTTAGCCAGTGGGAGACTAGCAAAGGTAATGCTCACTGACAAAGGAAGGGTTTGCCCTTCCTTTCTGTACTTGGAACCCTGAGATCCACTATGCACACAAGCTTGAGCAAGACTGCTGGAGGAAGAAGTGACTTGTGGAGAGAATGAAGGCACCCTTATTGATGAATAGCCAATCCCCAGTCAATCATCTGTGAAACACTAGGCCTCAATCATGCTAGACCCACCAGCTAATCACAGATACAAATGGGAGTCCAGAAGAGATCTAGTGAGCCAGTCTGGACCCAAATAACCACCACAAAAAAATGCAGAATAGCAAGCAAAAAAAAAAAAAAAAAAAAAGGTCACTGTTTAAAACTACTGCATTTTAGGTTGCTTCTTGCACAGCAAAAGCTAACTGATACATCCATCAATCCTCTCATCTTAGACAAAGCAACTGGGGACTCAAGAGGCTGTGGGACTTGTCCAACAAACATCTCAGAGCACCAGACATGGAAGGAAAAAAATCTCTTGGCATCAGAACACAATGCCAATTGTTCTAATCTCTGCCTTTTGCTGGCAAATCCTCATACTTTCACAGATTCTGGTTCTTTGTGAACAACAAAATAAATCCCAGAAGTTTCTCTCAAACATCTCTTAGCACTTACAGCTATGACTTGTTCAGCTGGTTATAGAGATAGGGTTAGAATCCTCTCAGTACCAATGTCCTTCGTGAATAGCCAAATATTCCAACATATTCTCTGCATATATTTATCTACTATTAATATAACTAGACACACGAACCTATCCCAAACACTTTGATAAATTGAGTCCTTGCAAATCAGTTAGGTTTTCGTTGCTCAATTGAACCAAGCAACTAATTCCACCATGGTTATAAATAACCTGCTAGTAATTGGTCAATTAGTCATATTAAAGCAATTAGAGTGATGAAGTGGATGGAGCAGCTTCCAAATGAGGCAAAACTAAATTCGAAGGCTTCTTCAAGGAGGGAGGCTGCCTTTCCAGTGTGGCTGCTGGCATGATTCAGACTCATCACTCGCTCCAGTGTTGAGGAAAGAATAGCAGGTCTGGCACAGACAGAGTCAATCAAAACTCAGTTCCACTACCACCTAGCTGGGAAATCTTGGGCAAGTTATCGAGCCTCATTTCCTAAGTGGGAGTGATAATTCCTACTTCACATGGTTGCCATGTTCATTCAATATGATCATGTATGTGAACAGTTGGCATGTTTCAGATGCTCGATAACTATTAGTTCCTCTCTTTCTAGCAACTCCAAATACCCTCCATGTCCACAGATTGTCTTTAATCCAACTTTAAACTCTCCAATCTGTCCTTCAGGGTGCTGTGAAGATGTCTCTATGTGACATAAATCTCATCGTATCACACCTAGGCTTAAAATCCTTTTAATGCTTCTTATTGCTAATTGCACAAAGTGAAACTATTTTGGAGGAGGTATACTTGCGACTTCTTCTCTAGCTACACTTCCATGGGCCTGCAAATCGGTCACCTCCCTGGGTGAACGTGAACCTTTGTTTTTTGCCAGCCTCTATGCCTCCCTCATTATGTTCTCTTTGTCTTGAATTGCCCAGCCCCTAATGCCCCTGGGGAATCCTATTCTGCATTAAGTTCTAGCTCAAATACTACCCGAAACCTTTTGCTACTTTAGTCTCCCCTGCATTCTTAAGGACTTGCTGTGTCTACAAGTTGGTCCATTAAGTAACGAGGCAGTAATGTGTATTCCCAGGGGCTGGCATTGTGCTGGGTGCCTCAACAAGCACTGATGAATGAACACACCAAAATATTTATGACCAAAAGTTCATAACTTGTATGAAAGGATGAAATATCAGCTTTTCAAATCTCAGACTCTCAGAATGAACAGATTGCTTTGAAGCCTTTCTTTTAAAAATGGCTGGAAATCTTACTAAATGTCTAACCTCTGTGGGTGACCCAGACTGGAACAACTACGCATTCAAAGAGGTATTTTGGACATTTTCAGGATGACAGACCTATAACAGAAATAGTCCCAGTCTTTCCCTAACCTTTTGATACTGCACCGAGAAGGGCAGCTTTCCCACAATAGACGCCATTGTAAGCACCATCAAAGGCAAAAGAGAAACCCAAACGGGCCCTGAGCCAGCCCCAGATGTATTTCTTGTATATAGAAAGGGGTGGAAGTCATTGATATTTGTGGACCACCTCAATATGATTTTTAAAATTTGCCATTCTATTCTTGAGCTGCTCTTCAAAAAGGGTATAGCAGTTTGGTACCAATTTGTTTTATCAACTAGAAATCTAGTCCTCTCATTGAAAATAGTGGAAAAACAAGGCCTTACGAAGGCTTTTGAGCATGAAAGAGGAGGGCAAAAAGGCCTGTCATTAACCTGCCAAAAAAAATTCTGGCCTCCCAAGGCATCAGTAAATCCCTTCGGTGTTTACGGTCATCTGAACCAATAACCACCGCGCTTCTCTTGATGCGAGAAGACGCTAACAGGCCAGGATGTGGGTCGATTTTGTGCTCCACACAGCACAGCCTGTTTCTTTATGCTCTGACAGTCCAACCTATTTCTGAGAGCAGTGGACCACTCAAAATCTGGATATAAGAACATTCTGGCTCTTTGTAATGGTGAGAAACACACATTCTTGCATTTTCATTTTTTTTATAAAATATCTTTGTTCTTCATGATTGGCAATTAAAATAATTCAGCTTTAATTAGCTCATTTCAGTAAACAGCTAGAGGCTGCAATGACAGTGAAGAGCAGTCTGTAATACAATGGCTGATTCATGGATAATGAATGAGGCAGCTGAGGTACTGCAGGCAACCCACGAAAGCCGGGCTCTGGTCAGCGCTCTGTCCAGCATTTGAGAACCCACGCAGCCTTCAGCTTATAAAGCCTGGCGCATTTTCCATCTCCTCCATAGCCTTCGCCTGTCCCTCTTGTGCCAGGCCTGGGAAAGATGCTGGAGACAATTTGCGGGGGAAACGTAAATCCACTCTACGAGTATAAAAGGTAATTGTTTGGATGAAGGAGTTTAAACTCAAGCTCGGTAGGAGAAAGAAGGAGACACACATCTGCCTGGAACCATCCAAACACATTTCCTGGCAAGGATGAGTTAGCTCTGCATGCAGACAGGCTGGGAAGGGGTTAACAGGAAGTGGACTTGGTAAGCAGGAGTCATGCAAAGGTTATGAAAAGTCATACAATGTTTAGATTTAGTTCTCTAAACCAAGAAGTGTTTGTACCTCTTTCAGCCAGGAGCCCTTTGTACAGTGGAAATGCTTCCCAGAAGCAGAAATTCAATAGGTCTGTAGAGTCAGACTGCTCCAGTGGAGGCCGATGTGTGCTGGTGAGCAATGCTAGAACCATGTTTATTTGTTGTCCGCACAACACCAGAGCAAAACCACTGCTCCACCAGGTGGGAAGCTGTGGTCAGCCATCTCTCGGGGATCCCCAGTGGTCACCACCTTCTGGTATTCACAGGATGTGTGCCCGTCCCCATGGCTAGCCAGTTTTCCCTCTCTTCTACCCCCTTTTGACTGCCAGCTTGTGAGCCGCCCTGTGGAGAGACCCAATGGCCTACTACTAATGGTTAGATGGCTTGTATCATCAATACCCTTATTTTCTCTTATTTTATCTTTGGTTGATGGGATTGCTGTTTTGTCTTTATTCGTTGTATGTGCTTCTTCCTACTTTGACCACTTAAAACCCTAACTCCACCTTCCCACTTTAGCTCATGATGTGACCAACCTTTTCTTCTTTCTTCCTAGTTCGATTCCTGAAAAATGAAGATTTGTGTCAAATACCACCTCAGCAGCCACTTGCACAGGAAGGCAGGAAGTCATGTGACGCTGGAGCCACTGGAAACCACGCTCTGGTGGGAGGCACAGGTGGACCGCTCCACCTAGAAGGGACTGTGGACCAGACAACACCATAACCCACCTGCTTGGTGTAGTATGGGTGTGAATGTGTGTCCACTAGAGGCTGAAAGGTTGGGGGGCCTCAGGGCAGGTCAGAAGCACAACACTGTTATTTTAAAAGTTTGTGTTAAATGAGTTGCCAGAATACGACACCCAACAAATACAGAGCCAGAGCTTCTTCCAGAAGTTCCTTTCCCTTTTTTCATCTCGGTACAAAGAAACATGAACGTCGTTAGCACCATACATCATGTCTATGATGGCTACACTGGGTTCTTTAGACAGCTACATAGCTGGAAAATGAACCCCTGCTTTGGCTCAGACTCAGGGACAAACAGAAGGTTTCTCTCTTCCTCTGCTACTTATTCCTACTTGGCCTGGCTGTAATGCTGTCGGAATTGGGAGGCTCCAATGTTACTCTAGTCTAGAGCAGAGCTAGTTCACCTGGGCCTTTTCTCCCTCGCTTGCTCCCCCAGGGAGCTGCTGTCAGGAGGCTTTCATGGTCCACTTCCTGCAGAGAACCCAGGCCCAGCGACAGCTGCTGTGATTTCTAGGAGGCTCTGCTGAGCACTCTCTGCCCGCCTCCCACCTCCCGTGGGCATCCAAATGCATATGTTCTTGTTTGGAAGCTGCAGGTGTAAATAGCTTTGAGAGTGACTGAGAGGTCTGTGGATTCCCGGACTGACAGAATTGGTTAAGTCAATACCCCTTTTATCATTTAGGAAAGTGGAGTCACTGAAAGGTGACGAGGGTTTGCTTGCTCAAGGTTATACAACTAGTCCTTCATACTCCACTCCTGGTGGAGAAGAAAATAGAAGAAAAAGCGTCATTGCCATTCTCCCCCAGAGGTGTGGAAAGGAACTGGCTTATGCTCTTATGCATTTTTAATCTGAAGTCCTTCTTTTCACTCCCAACACATTGCTGGTTATTAGAGTGATGCTTTGAGGCATGCTATTTATTATAGGCAAGAATCCAGCCGTGTCCTAACTCTGTATGCCCTCTTCCTTGCCCACTGTGCTCTAAGGAAGCCAAGCACAATAAATAATCATGAATTGTGAGACACATGACCATTTCACTAAGATGGCCCAGGTGCCCTGCCCCAAAGTAGAGCTCTTGGGTGACAAAATAAGTGAGGCTTCCTAACTCTCAGGATCTCCCTGCTTCCTGAACCGTAAACCAAGAGGAATTATGGCTGGGACGGCACAGTGGACCTTGGAATATTTTACACTTTACAGAAAAGGTGGAAAATTAAAGAGGCCTAATCTACCTTGGAATGATACAGGAAGCACAAGCTAGGAGCGCATAGGTTCACGTCTTTTAGGAAATGTGAAGGATGTTAGTGTTAGTTACCCGATGCTGCATAACAAATCACTCCAAAACTCAATGGCTGACGGTAATAACCCCTTGTTATTTCTTGCAGTTTCTGTGGCTTGGGAATTCAGGTAGTGTAGTGAAGGTGCCTCTATGCTCAATATTATCTGGATTCTCAGCTGGAAAACTCAAAGGCCAAGGACTGGATCCATCTGGTAAAACATTCACTCACATGGTCAGCTGTTGGCCAGCTCAACATGTGGCCCTGCCTCATGTGTTTCTCAAAATGCAGTGACCATCTTGAGAGAAAGCCTAGTGGAGTTATATTAGAGTTTCTAAAAATAAATAAATAAATAAATAAATAAATAAATAAATAAATAAATGGCATGACCAGCCTCCAAAGTGATGGAGCATGACTTCTATATCTTATTAGTTTGGGCAGTGACCGAGTCTCCCTGGGATCAGAGGAAGCAACAGGGCCCATGGCACAATGGAAGGATAGCAACACCACATTGTAAGAAGAGCGTGGCACTTGAGGCATTTTAAGAACACAGCCAGTCCATGTGGTGGCCCCTGACCGTTTAGAGACTTTTTCCTAGTGAGGGAGAGCTAGGGACAGTGACTTGAGAGAAATGTGGGTACAGGGCCCCCGACTGCTTCTTCTCACAGAACCACCACGTTTTGCCCAGCTGTTCATTCAGAGATTCTTTTCCATTCTTTTGGTAGCATCCTTACCTTGGCCTACTACAACAATCCTAACCTGTTGATTTTTGATCTTTGGGAAGAACTTGGTCAATGGGTAAGAAAGAGGGCAGACAGAAGCCATCTTCCTGGCCAACCATCTTCTACCACAAAACTGAACTGAAATGTAGTCCTTCATTTTCCTGTCCCTGAAAAACCTACATGAACCTATTTGTCCTAAAACTGTATCACATACTAAACTAAAATACAATAGAAATAATATCTTCTTAATCATATGCCTCTTAATGAAATTTACCTGGCTTTGAACAGGGGAAAAGGCAACTAGAGATAGTGTTATGGTTGATACATTGTGTCAACTTGAGAAGTTTAGAAGTTTAACCAAGAGACTCTGAAGGGAGCTAGGATCCTTACTTTGTAAATATCCTCATCCTGTGCAAGAGGAGGGCACAGAGATTTTGTGAGTGCTACACCAGGAGAAGCTGGTGGTGGTGGCCTATGTACAATATAAGGGAATAGAAAAGGCTTGTTCCTCCCTTTTGCTGCTGCCTTGAAGTGTTGCCCCTGTGCCATGCCACCCTGCCTTGGAGCCAGCTGATTATGGACTGAAACCTCCACAAACAGTGAGCTAAATAAACCTCTCCTTCTTTCATTTTGGGTGTTGGGTATTTTGTCCCAGCAAGGAGAGAAAAGTAACCAAGACAGATGGAATTGAGTGGCTAATATTGGGAGAGGTTACAATTACAGGATTTTTGCTTGTTCCAGTAGATCAAATGCCAGTTCTTGAAGGAAATTTATGTGATTTTTTTTCCTGCTAGAAACACAGAGATCAGGTTGGAGTCAGAGACCCTTTTCCAGCCCTCACTCAGAGATCAGCCGACAAGACCAAAGCTTCTCTTTTACCCTAACTTTCACCAGAAATGTCACTTCCCTTTGAGTACTCCTTTGGAAGGAAACTAGGTATTTCATACTTTCTGTTTAAAAAGAAAACCACTGACAAATAACTTAATGCTAACATTTGTTAAAAGCTTGCACTGGGCCAAGTGCTGTCTTAAATGCTCACATAATCTCATGCAATTTTCACAAAAATACCCTATGAGGTAATTCTTACTAACCACCTCCACTTTGCATATAAAGAAGCTGAAGGTACAGAGAAATTGAGCAACTCGTCCAAAATAGCAGAGGGGCCAGGCCTGAAGCTGGGATTTGAACTCAAGCAAAAAGCTGTGTTCCATCTCTGTAACAAAACAGCTGAGATAATCAACTTCAAGGAAGAGAAGGATTCTTTTGGTTCACGGTTTCAGAAGTTTCAGTCCGTGGTTGCTTGGCCCTCTTTCCTGTGGCAGTACGGTAGAACAGGTGGCCATGCCTGGTGGAGGAGGACTGTTTTTCTCATTATGGCCATCAAGCAAAAAGAAAAGGGAAGGTAAGAGAAGGAGCCAAGATTCCAGGATTTCCTTCAAGGGCATTCTCCAGTGACCTAACATCCTTCCACTAGGCTCCATCTCTCAAGGTTCTCCTGCTTTGCAGCAGATTCAGACTGGCAACTAAGCCTGCAACTTATGGCACATACAGACCCAGACTGTAGCACGGCCTACCTCTGGAGTCAAGGATCTTAACCACTGCATTACTGCATAGGGCAACCGCATGCAAACTAGTTATTGGAGGAAAAGATCATTCTGAACAACTTTATTAATTAAAAATAAATGGGCATATGGACTAAAAGTCTACCAAAAATATTAGTGAGGGAAATAGTAGTAAGTCAAGAGTAGGAAAAAAGAAGGAATTAGAAGATATATAAATAAAAGGAAAAATGGGCCAGAAGTGTAGCTCAGTGGTATAGCACTTGCCTAACATGCACAAGGCCCTAGGTTCTATTCAAGGGCAAAGAAGACAGAAGATCAGATGGGTGCAGTACACTGAAAAAGTAATTTTTAAAAAAAGACTGTAAAACAAGAAGAAAGAAAAATAAAAATTAGTAAGTTTAGAAATAAAAACAAGGATTTGGTATTTGAAAGAATACTATTACTGTGTAGAGACAAATATGTTTTGATAGGAAGATGGGCACTTACTTATAAAAAATACACAGCACTATGCAGATCAAATAACTGGAAATAAGAACAAGCTCTTTCCATGACAAAAACCCGGTCCTTTGGTACAAGTTTATATAACATTTCCAAATTTTCAAAAACAAAACAAAACAAAAAGCCCTATTATGCAAACTTCAAATGTATGTGAATGCATGTATAGACATGTTATATGTCACCCAACTTGTTTTATGCAGGCAAAATGATTAATTTCAGAATCTGAAGGGGAAATTTTCTAGCTTTTTGGTGTGACCAAAAACAACTTAATAAAGAGAGGTTTATATTGGCTTGCATATTCTGAGGTTTCAGTCCATGATTGGCTGATTTCCAGGGCTTCTGATAGTAGTGGGGAGGAATACGGTGGAGGGACAGCAGGAAGTATAGAGAGAGAGAGAGAAAGAGAGAGCCAAGAGACAAAAATGTACCTTTCAGGAGCATGCCTCTAGTGACTTGCTTCCTTCAAGTAGGCCTCACCTCCTAGAGTTTTCACTGCTCCTAATGGTTCCATCAGTTGAGAACCAAGCTTTCAACTTGTGAACTTTCGGGGGACACTTAAGGCCCACACCATAACAAGAATCAAATCACATTATAAGTCAATCTTATTTATGAGCATATACATTAAGATTTTTATCTTAGCAAGAGGACAGAAAAATACATGCAGTATTCAGTGTACTTTATTCTAGAACCACAAAATGGTTACAAAGAATAGAAACTCACACAGCAATCGTATTGAGGGAAAATTATAATACATATACTCAAATTATAATACATATAATACATATTCTTTACATATGTGTAACTACTATCCAAAGACTTTTTAAATAAGATATTCGGTAATGCTTTATTTATTTATTTATTGGTAATATTTTAAAAACTTTAAAATCAGGTGTTGGTAATTTAGTGATTGTTTATTGGTAATTTGGTGATTGTTTTTTGTCACATGGGATGTACTTCAATAATTCACAGTATGTCAGTCAGGTTTCCATCACTGTGACAAACTGTCTGAGGTACTCATTTTAGGAAAGCAAAAGTTCTTATTCTGGTAACAGTTGCAGTACATGGTCAGCTGGTTCCATGGCTTCTAGGCCTGAGGCACCATACATCATGGTGGGTATGCATGGCAGAAAACGCAGTTCCCTCATGGCAACAGAGAGGCAAACAGAAAAAGAAAAGGAGTAGCATCCCATTAACTCCTTTAAAGGCTGTGCCCAATGACCTAACTTCCTCCAACCAGGCCCTGGCCCTTAAAGGTTCCATCACTTCCCATGTTGTCACAGTTGAGACCAAGTCTTCAACATGTGAAGTTTCAGGGGATATTTCAGATAAAAACTATAGCAACCAGAAAGTCAGATTACTTGGTCTGACATTGTTCAAATCCATCTGCCTAGAATTAGAGTATATCCATTACTCCTGGGGTAGGAATGTAGAGGAAGGGGACCTGGGACCCGGGAAAATATTAGCTCCTTGGGGTAAGGACCCTCATTTCTAGACTGTCAACTTAGAGCCGATTCAAGAAACTCAGGTTTATCAAATACTTTCACAGTGCCCCAGAAACAGGGTAGGAAACATTGCTTCTGCATGTCCAAAGTCTGTGCTTTCCTTTCTTTTGCTTAGTTTCATTTGAACTGTCTCCAAATTATTCTTACCTATAGCCTTTCAAATAGGAAAGTAAGTAGGCAACGTTAATTATATGGAGCTTCCAGTCAAAGCGTGATAGAGTATGTATTGAAAGCAAAGAATCCCTTTAATTCTTAAAGAAGAAACACGCATCATTTTTCTCAATTCAGTATGTATTCTAGAATCTAATTCTAGAAATGTTTTCAGTAACTATTCAGGATAAGAAAATATTGTTTACAAATATTAAAAAGGAAGGAACCAAAGTATCTGTTTTACAGATGGCATGACTGCAGACCTAGATTCAACTAAAAATGACTAAAAGTAAAGAGTCCAGATGCAGAATTTCTAAATTCTGCAAAAATTCAGTTGTTTGTGTATATTATATATTGTACATGTGTAGACTGGTTTTTTTGTGTGTATATGAACATATATGGCATTATTTGTAGTAATACAAAATGGAAATAAAATAAAAACATTAATTGTTGATATTCCAATAAAAACAGGTTAAACACAAAGGTATTGATTTAACTTCTAACAAACACTAGTCTGAGAAATTACACAGTTGTTAATAAATGATTACACCTGATTAGAAAAGTAAATACAATGATTCTTACTAACACTGACATGTAAGTTTACCCATTAAAGCCTCAGTAAGTTAATTTCAAGTTATTAATAGGTTAATTCCTTACCAGTGTGGTGGCATATGCCTACAATCCCAGCACTCTGGAGGCTGAGGCAGGAGGATTGTCATGAGTTCAAGGCCAGCCTGGACTACATAGCAAGGCCTTGTCTCAAACCCCATTCCTCCCCACAAAAAGTTAATTTCTTATTTCCAACAAAAAAAGAGTGCGATTCTTCTGGTAAAATAACAAGAAGAATACCAAAGACATTTATTTTAAAAGACACAAAATGTGGGCATGTAATCCTAGTAATCCTATTAATCCCAGTACTCTGGAAGGCTGAGGCAAGAGACTAACAAGTTTGAGCCCAGCATGGACAATTCAATAACTTAGTGACACCTAGTTCAAATAAAAGGGACTAGGGAGGCGGTTCACTATGAAGGTGCTAGGTTCACATTTCAGTACTGGAAAAAGAAAAAGATTAATGGTTGACCTTTTTTGTATTTTTTTTGCAATTAAATTTAAAAATATATTACAAAGTGATAATTATAAAAGCAATGGAGTATTAAGTTGAAAACAAAATAAAGTTATTGAGTCAGAACCAAAAAGAAATTTAACATTAATTCAACTCTGGGAGCTTAAAATATGATGAGTCAGGAGTCGAGCAGGTGAAGAAAGGCACTAAACGCTACTAAACACTGCGGAAATAATTAGATACTGGTACAGGGAAGTATTTACATATGGAGTAATCAGGAATAATACTTGGAATCTGATTATCTTTGGAAAGTCTTAACATTTTTAAGTCTCTCTTTTTTTCCTTATTGGTAAAACGGGACCCATAACACCTATCTGGAGGGTTGTTGTGCGGAATAATGAACACAATGTATGTAAAGCACTTAGCGTAATACCAGAAACATAATAAACAGTTAATCATGAGTCAGTGTGTTAAATATAAACGGCATGTAAATATAAACAAACAAACTGGTTAAATGATCTAGAAATTCAGCAGAAAAACATTTTTGTCCCGGTAGGGGAGAAGAAACAAATTTCTGATCATAGAAGCATGAAGGATATTATCACAGACAAAATGAATCTCCAAAGCCTTTAAAAACAAAATGAAATAACTTCTGAACAAAATTTGGTGTGGACGGTGAACACCAACTGTTGACCTCCAAAGTGGGTAGCTTGGGAATGGGTGGTTCCAGCCAGTCAGTGGGGGGATAGATGGAATTTCAGGATGGAACCTCACTCTCTTTTGACAAAAAGCCTTTCCAAGGGTGCCGGAGAAGGAAGTCTCAGCCTCCCATATGCGCCCAAAGGTCATGAAATCAAGCAAAGGCAGACCCCATCCCCATTCTGCCATTCTTGCCAGAGTCCTGGGTGCCTCCTGCAGCCTGGACTGCAGAAGAGCTTCACATGAGCCAGATGGATTTGTGGTTCTCCCTGGTCACCCACCAGCGAAGCCATCTCCCTAGCTCATTTCCAACCAATGAGCTAAGGAAGCAGCTCACCTCACTCATTTCCAATCAATGACCTAGCAAGTAGCTCACCTTGCTCATTTCTAACCAATGAGCTACGAAATCAACTCACCTAGCTCATTTCCAACCAAGAAGGTAGCAAGCAGCTCACCTCGCTCATTTCCAACCAACGAGCTAGCAAGGAGCTCACCTCATTTATTTCCTACCAATGAACTAGCAAGGAGCTCACCTCGCTTATTTCCAACCAATGAGCTAGGGTAGCAGCTCACCTAGCTCATTTCCAACCAATCCGGCTGGCCCTGCCAGCATCCATCACCCTAGTCGGTGGCCATTGTCCTTTTTGCCCTTCATCTCATCTGTTTAAATCTCATGGCTTCTTTTATTTTTTTCTCTACTTATCTCAAATTTCAGGACATTTTCATACTCACAGTCCAGCTAATACATTTTTTATGTAGTTCATACCACTAAGGTAGCAGTCCCTGATACAGTCACTGTTGCTAGACCACCTTTCTCATTTCCCTTCTTCTACAGGTGAAGTCCTTTATCTTTTCTGACTCCAGAACTTGGGGAAGCCTTCCTTGATCACACATCCAGCTGAACCAAAAGTTCTCCTCCCAAGCATCATGGCAGCTTGCGCATGTCACCATAGCTCTCAGGCATCTTTGCTCTTGGCATAACGCCTGGCTCACAGTACTCCTAGGAGAGGTTTGTGCCATCTGTCTCTGTCTAGCCCACTGAAGGCCACTGGTGTTGATGTCTGTGGGTGTCCTGCTAAAGCTGCGCATGCTCCTCTAGACAGGGGTTCTCAGCTCTGACCGCAAGTTGGTATTTACTGGGGAGTAAGGAAGCGTTGTATCTCCCCTCAGTGTGCTCTGTGACATCTCACTCCCACCCACCTCCACAACCCCAGGAAGCTGGGGCTGTGTTCCCACTGCCACTTCCCCATGGGCGTGCCCTTTAAACCATCCCTGGAGGCTGCCTCAACTGTCCCCAGACACCTACATCGCTGGCTTGCCTTTCGTCTTCATCCCAGGAATGGCACTTCGACTGTCACTGCAGGACCTGATGGTGTTCTGTGAGGGGCAAAGGGAAGCAGGATGGGGATGGGGAGGATCCAGTGTGAGTCTCAAATAGACATAATTTAAAAATCCTTATTTAAGGAAGAGAGCAGAAAAGTAGACATCACAGAACATCTGGGCCCTTCCTAAGGTTTTAGAAGGAGCCTGGGCCCAGTGACATACCCTGAGTTTTAAGCTTCATTAGTTTCAGGGTAAATCTGTGTCTAAGAATGGTAACCACCACTGATTGGGGCCGTAGGGACCAGAGACTTTTCATACAGAGCTTTACTTGTTAAAGTGAGGACTCGCTATCCCAGAAGGTTCTGTATTGATACCTGTGTCACACATGTGATGCTAGAATTCAAACCTGTTTCTGGGAAAAATGGAGCCTGAGGCCTTGGAAGCCTTCTGTAATTTTTTTTTTTTTTTTGTGGCACCAGGAATCAAACTCACAACCTCACACCTGCCAGACAGGCGCTTAAGCCACTGAGCCAAACTCCCGGCCCTAGTTTTTTGAGACAGGGTCTCACTATATAGCTCAGGCTGGCCTTGCGCTCACGTTGTAGCCCAAGCCATCCTCGAACTCACAACACTTCTCCTACCTCAGCCTCCCGAGTGCTGGGATTAAAGGTGTGTGCCACCATGCTCGGCAAAGCCTCCTGTATTAATGGTGAAGTGAGACCCTGAGCTCATCACAGTCAGCTCTCTCCCCAGGCTTCCAAATTCTCAAATGGTAATCTCCAAAATGGGGGGAAACAAGGGGCTGACAAGACAGTCTGTTGGGATGAAGGAAGAAACAATCAGAAATTCAACTCATTGATGGTTTACTTTTACTTGCTAAAATGTCCATGGATGTTTAAGTTTCATAAAGTATATATGATCAGAGTAGCATATATGTATCTATGTATCTATCTATCTATCTATCTATCTATATATAATTTATAAACCAGTTCTATCTGTGGTACAAGTGAAGAGCAATTCTCTGGGCCAGATTGCCTGGGGGAAAATCTTGGGTTTGCCTCTGTATCCTTGGGAAAAGCCTTTCTGTGTTTCAGTTCCCTCATCAGTGGAATATTTAGGAGAGAAGAATATTGAGCACACAGGGTTACCATGAGAATTAAACGAGTCAATACACGCAGAACGTTCCAGGATAGTGCCATGCGACAGTGAGGGTCTTTTCTATGATGAAGACAAGGATTATTATTACTATGTGCACATTGAGACATGCTAAGGGTCCTCTCTTTCTCTCTCTTCCCCTGCTTCTCTAACCAAAACAGGATGTGATTTTCAAAGTTTGGCAATTACTGCTCTAACTATGTAACTGACTCTTTAGAGGCACAGAAACAGGGACATCAGATCGAGACCCCTCCCCAAACTTCCCTTCTGCCCAAGCCAGCTCAGCCCGAGCCAGCCCCACAAGAGGGGGCCCTGGTACGAGTGGTTGTTTCTTTGTGCTGTCTTCTGGCCCAGTGAGCCCAGGAGCACACAGAGAGGGCCACACAGAGTTTCCTTTGGATCACTAGAGGATGGACAGGCTGCAACACAAGGCTGCATTCATAGCAACCGCCTGCCCCCTTGAGAGGAGAAGACAGGGGTCTGTGTGCTGGGGCCACCCCCCTGCCGGCAGCCCAGCAAACAGCTGCTGGCACCTGCACAGAACCCCTGCCACCCCATGTCCAGGCCGCGGCACTGGGAAATGGGGACATCGGCCACAGAGAAAAGAAGAAAGAAGGGCATTGACCTTTGTGATGCTGGCTGCCTTTCATTCCCCCGCTGCTCTTTCCGGTGACAACCTCCCTGTCTCACCCTCCAGCAGCCCCCAGCGCCTTGAAGCACAGATGTCTGCTCTCCTAGCTCTTCCACCCCCTGAATGCTCTCATCCTGCATTCCTTCCCCCAAGGGACCTTCGGCAAGTCCCGACCCCCACTTTAGGCTCTGCTCCTCTCTGGGTTGTCCTCTCATTCTCTCAGATAGATTTATAACTTATGCAAATAAATGCAGGTGATTAGGCAGATAATTATGTAAATGATGTCTTCTCATCGCAATTCTGGTAACTCCAGGAGAAAATAACGATAACTTAAAAATGGAACATACAGTCAACATGTAGAAGGTCAGGAAGCTGGAATTTAATCTAGACACACCGTGGATAAAATAAGAGATCACTGACCCTTCAAATTTCTATGAAATCCTTAAATTTGTAGCAAATTATAAAATCTGATTACCTATATGCACTGTTTTCCCACTGGAATTAGTGGCTGTTAGGAAATGATCAAGTAAACTAATTGCTATATTTTTACCAGACTCATACTGTTACATTGATCTTCTGTGTATATTTTACATTGAGAAAAAATTTCCCAAATTATCTAATAGACAAAAAAGCTCTATAGAAAGAGCCAAGAAATACAATTGTTAAATTACTCGTTGTAAACTTCTTCCCTCTATTTTAAAGAATTAATGGAGCTAGCTTTTCATGAACCATGTAAGAGTAAGCAATTGTGTTTTCAATGTTGAAACGAGAGTATACTCACTCCTGTAGATTGGAAAACAGCTGCAAGAAAATTATGCACATTTCACAAAAAAATTTTTTAAGTATGAGAAAGGTTATTGAGAGTCAAGTGCATGATGATCTCTGGAAATTTAATAATGAATACTGTTGCAGCTGAAATCCTATCTCCAATTTCTATCTATACATGCTACCTATAATTTATGAAAGTGACCCAAATCCTCACCACTCACAAGCTCCAGGAGCTCTCAGAACATTTCCCGTAAAGTTATAGAAACAAACATTAGGTTAGAGTACCACTATTCAACACATGAATTCTACTCTATTGTTTGATTAAAAGTGGAATCCAATTTGGAAATGTTTAAGGAAATGTCTCAGCACCACCATCTGGTGGGGAGTGCAGAAAAAAAATCGCACATTCTGCTTGGTTTTGATTCTTTTCAGTAGTCCTTCCTTAGGTCTGTTCCATTTTCCCTCACAGGGCCTACTTTGTGAGATGATCCTGAGAATCACCTGGGTAACTGAAAACCTGGACGTGCAGTAAAAATTATATTTTCTGCAAAAGTTCAGTTCCCAAAGTTTTACATATTTTAATAACAAATATTCTTGAGTTGTACTTTTGTGCAATGTTACTGTCTCAAGAAAGAGGTTTTGTTGATCATACAAAAAAAGGTTGTTTGATTTTTCAACTTTTTGGTAATATTTTTTATGTAAGGCACAAATAGGGTAGACTACTGGATCGTGGTATTTATATTTACAGACAGAAAGAAAAGGCAAAAGTTAGGTTACTAATGGAAACTTCCCTTCTCTATTATCTTTTGCTAAACTGATAGTTTTGAGACAGACAGTGGATGAGCAGTCTTTCCAGTCTTTCTGTGGTGTTCCTGAGATGGCCTGAACTAGTCCCCAGGATGGCGAACTCAGGGTATGACATTCTAGAATGGTTAAGAATGGGGTACTCTGCGTCCAGCACATCCTATGTCTAGGCATTGCTCTAGGTTACATACACAACAGGAAGTAAAACACCCTAAATGCCGGCTTATAAGGAGCTTAAACTTGGGGAGGGGTATAGAGCACAAGCGAATAAATAAAAAAGTAGTATGTCAGACAGTAATCATAATCCGATAAAAATGCAGTGCCCAGGAGACAGGGAAAGTCCACAAAATAAGGAATTACTTAAAATTACCTTTGTTCATCAACTTTTTGTCACTATAACAAATACCTGTCATAATCAACTTACTAAATTTTGAAGGTTTCAACAGTTTCAGAGCTTTCAGTCCATTGTCAGTTGACTCCGTTGCTTTTGGGCCTGTGGTGAGGCAGGACCTCATGGTAGGAGGTGTATGGCAGAGCAAGGCCATGTACCTCATGGCTTGGACAGGAAGGGAGTGAGTGGCTTGGGTTCCAATATTCCCTTCAAGCACCTGCCTCTAAGGACCTAAGACTTCTCACTAAGCTCCACCTCTTAAACTTTCTACTTCCTCCCAGTCTCACTTGGATGGGAGCCAAGCCTTTAACAAATGGGTCTTGAGGGAATTCCCAAAGCCAAGCTATAGCACCACTGAACTGAAAGATCCAGAAAATACGTGACTATATGTATGGTCCATTGCTGTTGTGACCATGTGGGGACACCTGTCTAGTCCTTTGGTGCAATGTTACTAAATTGGTGGAGTAAATATATCTAAAACCACATTCTCCAACCTGGACTCTCACTAACATAGGAGATGTTTTAGCCTCCATAGTTAATTTTTGTTTTACTTCTCAGTTTGTTCAGCAGCTGGCTCATGAAAGCATTCATTGGAGACTTCCCGGGATATTCTAAGAATTTCTGCCAAGATAAAAGAATGCTCAGGGACATTTCGAGACTACAGTATATATTGGTGATAGAAACTATGAACTCTAGAGGGCTTGGGGGATAGAATTGGAGAGTTGAAGGTGAAAAGATTAGGTATCATACAGGGATGAGAGTCCAGATGATTAGTGATGTCAAGGAGTTTTAAATTTCTTATAGTGGATGACAAAAAAAGAGGAAATACAACTGTGGTACAGCAGTACCAGTTTCCAAAGCAGAAGCTACAAAAGTCCTTCCATCAGTACCAAGGCACTGGTTCCTGCAGCTGTTGGAAGTACCTGGGAGAAGGTAAGGAGACCTAAATTCCTTCAAGGACATGGACCCTGGCTCAAGGTGTGTCCAAGGCTATGTTTCCCTCCCTAGGGGCACTTCATGTCCAAAAGTAAGTCAAAGCCAAGTACAAAATCCCAGCCTCCTTGCCTCAATTAAGGACACCCCAAAGGCTTGTTTGAGCCTTAGACCTCTTCAGGGGCCCTACTGAAGCTTCCGTCACATCTCCAGCACAGTTCAACTCCTTCTGTGCAATCCTGCTTTCTTTCCTCCCTCACAGGTGTTGTTCTCAAGAGCACTCCCCAGTAGTCTTTCCACATGGCTATCTCTATCTCAGAGCCTCTTGCCTGGGGAAACTGCTCTGTGCTAGTTGCTAACAGAAGTGTTTCTAGGATGCAAATGCTAAAATGGGATTTTCGAACTGCATCACCAACCAGTCAATCACCAATAAGGATATCATTACTGGTAGTAAGCGGAGTATTCATAGTCCCTGGCATGCTGTAACTGCAAAACTTTTACCAGTGGAGAAGTTGGGATGGGGTATCGGTAGAGGATAATGAAGGCAATATCTCAGGCATTTGAAAGGTTTATAGAAAGTTGTAATTACATGGAATCAGTTGGCTGCTGCTGGGGGCTATTTTTATACTAGAGAAATATAATAAAAGGTGTGAAGGTGATTAATTACCAATGTAAGATGAACTGTGAACATCAGAAAACTTCCCTGGAAGCATATGAAGGACTCATTTCTTGTAGTCACAAGGGAAACAAAGAGAGGTCAGACCCAGGACTTAATTATAACAGAGGTAGAATTCTAGAGAAGGTTGAATTCTCATGGCCTCTTCATATGTATAGTTTAAGGTCTTGCTTGGGAAAAAGCAGGATGAGGACATTTGGGTCAAGGAATTTGGAAGTTTGAAACTCTGAGATCCCCTGAATGTTTTGGGTCTACGGAGATGGCCTGGGCTGCCCTGCTCAACCCTTCTGCTCCCCACCATCCTCAAGGCAATTCAGAGGCTTCCGGTTTGCACGTCAACACTGTCCCACCTCAGGAAACCCTCAACATCCCTCCTGGCCATCAGAACAATAATTATAGGTAAGTTCCCAAATAATCTATCCGGGGAAGTGCTGAGACTACTAAGTGAGAAAAGTGGGTACGTCTTCAGAGCTGTAGAAAGTGGCTGACACTTACTTGCATGAACTGAGAGTATATATGTGGCAGTGCTGGACTGGGGGCCCCAGATTACAAACTTTCGTAGGTAGAGTCTGTAGACATGGAAACACTTGTCTGATGCAGCATGCAGTGCCTTGTAATTCCACGAGACATTGCTAAGACAATGCTAGGGTGAGTCTTCTCTTGCAAGCTTGGAGAAAATGAAGGCACACATTTAGTGAAGTAGCAATGCTAGGACTTCCCACGACAGAGTGGAAGAAGACAATACTTGACTCAGAGACTTGGCTTGAGGTAACACTGCATGGGTGGTGGCAAACCCCTCAGACAGTCTGCAGACAGGGCCTGCAAATAGTAATAGTGGAAGGCAAGGGACAGTCAAAATGGACAATTGAGGGATGGGCTACAGGAGTGAGCAAGAAGTGTGAAGAGCTATGTATGTATGTTGGTGACCGCCAGAGAATGTCCACTACAGAAGATGAACAAACAACCAAGTAGACAGAGTCACCAACTGGTCACCGTCCTGCCCATGAGTGCTGGCATGAGTGGGCATGGCCGTAGGCGTGGAGCTATGTACATATGAGCTGAACAGCACGGGCTCCCCCTCACCAAGGCTGCATGGACCATTTGTTGGCCAGAGATCAAGGCTGCAACTCAATGCTGGGACTCACCGCTTGGTCCTAAGTCAGTTATATCACAATGCTTCTCTCTGGGAGAATCCATGATCCATTTTGACTAGAATCAACATATATTCCAGATGCTGGCTTTCCTTTCCTGACTGCACAGTTTCAGCACCGTTTCCAGGGACTTAGAACCTGAGCCAAGCACACAAACCTCACGTAATATTGCATGGTATCAAACGACAAGCTTTAGTTACAAAATAGGTACAAAGGTGTGCAGATGGCCACAGGATGGTTTAGTCTAATCACATACTGTGCCACCCAGAAGCCGGCAGCCTTCCTCATGGACAGTAGGATATGTCTTCAGAGATACTGCTAAGGTGCCAGTTTTGTGGTGATGCCCCATGAGGTTGGGGTAGTATCTTCCAGAATGGGGTTAATCCACTGGGATAACCATGATATAATACCATGTTGCCACTGGGTAGAATATAGCATTACAGAGATGATAGAGTAGAAGTAGAGGTGGCCCTTCTTATTACCTTTGTTAGTGACCAGCTTAGGGGATTTTGCTTCTATAGACACTCTGAGATCTAGAAGTCCTGTTTCTTGGATCAAAAACACTTCCCAAGGGACACGATAAGTATCTCCAGAGCTACAGCTGCACATGGTCACTTACGGAGCTTTGTGCTCAGGGAGTCACCACTCTGGCACGGGTGATGGACCCCGATCACCAGAAGGGGACAGGACTATATGTAAAGCATCTGTAGGACTGTACAGAAAACTCTACTGACACAATTAAGCAGCTTGATTAGAAATAGACTCTCACATTCATCAAGTAAAGAATGTACATTCTCTTCCAGCTCCCATGGAATAAAAGTCAATGATGGCACATGAAATAGAAATACATTAAACAAACACCAAAGGAGTCGAGAGCATATGGGTTGATAATTTACCAACTTTTTTTTTTCAGTATTAAGGGATTGAAACCGTGTCCTCATGAGCTCCACCGTGGAGAGACATCCCCAGCACTTCTCAGAAGTTTTATAATTTTGAGACATGCTCTCACTGAGTTGCCCAGGCTGGCCTCAAACTTGTGATCCTCTCACCTTAGCTTCTTTGGAACCTGGTGTTACAGGCGTGCACCACTGTGCCCAGCAGGTTCCCAGCATTTTAAATCATGCACCTCTAGTATTGTGGGCTGGGTTCCCTGGAAATCAGACTCTGAGACGGAGATTAGTGTTTTTAGGGAGTACTCTTCTCACCAACCTAATGAAAGAAGAGGGAAGCAGGAATGAACAGAGGGAGGAACTGAGCTACATGTACTGTGGCACCAATGAAGGCTTCAGCCCAGAGAATATCACTGGAAGCTTTAGACCCATGTCAGCCCTTCAGAACAGG